>OZ026617.1:74761504-74882660 GCA_964020975.1 Hermodice carunculata
CGAAACAACGCCTGGATGTCAGCTTTATACAGGTGTATGAAATGTGCTCTTGCCAGGGTCACATCATTGTCCTTCCCCACCATAAAGTTCCCCCCTGGCCTGGAAGACAGTGCACCTTTATGACCACCAGTGAAGCAACTCTGTGATGCAGCAAACCTGACTTAGCTAACTTTATTTAAACAGAAGCTACAGCATGCTGAAAACACAGTATTTTCACAATTATAGACTAACTCCATTGGGATGCGCAATCAGCTGATCACAACTGTGGTGTATAACCTGCAAAGAGGGAAACACTGTCTGTCTTACGTGATGTGTGATTGGTGTTTTCAACATTGTGTGACTTGTGTCCTTAAATTGGATTGTAGTTTGTGAGATGTGGACACCAGCCACTCTGTGGCTTCTCCTTCATACAGAACTAATAAAACACAAAAGCCACTTAAATTGTGGATCTATAGTCTCTTGTGGATCATAATTTAAAGTATCTTGGCACTGAGTCTTCACAATAAGGTCACTGGACCTAACACTATTTTTATACACATGATACTAAAAACCAGCAAAGGTCACACAGTGTGCAGTTCCTTTAGGTATTAAATCCCAATAATGATTTTACACAAAGTTCTAGTCTTGGTCTCTTTAAAGGCATAAGCATTGACCCAAACATAGGTATGACAGCACATAAATTGGTACACTCTATACCACATAAGGAAGATAGTACATGTACATCATATGGCAGCTGTTCAGGTAACAGGGCTTGCAGCATTAAGATTTTTAACTGACTGCCAGTTCAATCAAATTTTTTTCCACAATTTGGTACAAATTATGTGTTGAATATCAACAGAGTTCAATATTTTTCCTTGTCATGACAGAAATCTTACTTTGTCCATGAGAGCAGACTTTCTCATTCACCCTCATGACACTTTTTCCCGCTAATATCTAAATGTCATCTGCTAATTGTATTTTACTAATTTAGGGATAGTTTTTAAACTTTGGATGAAACTAGCATGGGAGATCATTCCAAATTATATGCCCATGGTCAACAGCTTTCCTTGGCATGCTCTAGGCGCATTGTGTCCAGAGCATGCCATGGAAAGCTGTTGACTCGCTCTTCTATCAGGGTGGAATGAGTTAAGTCAAGCCTGCAGGGTGTAAACCAATCTGTGGGCCATTTACTGACTCCTGTTCATCTAAATTCTAACCTCCCACATTCCTGACCAGAAACGTTTCTTTCCAGTCAGTGTCCCCAGTTTTGTGATATTGCCAAAAATATCATGCAAAGTTTACTTTTGCGCTTAAGTACATGTACCTCCTTGAAGATCTCTATAAAGTGGTATCATGTGACATATAAAACAACAAGTATCATGGTTGGGTGACTGAGATTGCATGACAGAGACCTCTGTTGTGAAAATGCAGAACTACCTCACCATGGTTGCTCAATGCAGATTATGCCTTTGTGAAGACACATGTAGCTTGTTCCACAAACAAGCCTACTTTTGGTTTTGAATGCTCCACCAGTACTTGTAAACTTCAACTCTGATCACATGCAGTTTCTGTGAGTAACTTCTTATTTCTTTGCTCACACACATTATTCTACATTTTTGCTAGAATTTTTACCCATAAGTGACTGTGTAATGCAAATTTTCTGGACTCAAAATCTCCATCAATACATGACAGGTCTCCAGCAGAAAAAGAGCCTGCATCTGTTCCAAATAAACAAGACAGAACACCGAAGGGAAAAACAGAGAAGAAAACAGCCAATTCAGCACCCCCTCGGAAACCCCAGGGTAACAGTGATAGAGTCACGAGGTCAAAGCCAGGTCAACCAAGAACAGATGTTCCAAGACCAAACCTGGACAAGTATAAATACAATAAGACTGAAAAAAAGTGAAGGAAAAACAGACTATGTGATTACAACTAAATATGTTTAACAATTTCATAAAGCCTAACATGAAAAAAATGCAACCAAAAAAATCTAATCACTTACATCTACTTACTCTTAATACACGTGGACTTCGTGATAAAGCAAAGAGAGACAGTGTATTTCAGTGGTGCTCTGCTCAAAAAGCACACTTCCTTTTTTTACAAGAAACTCATTTCACTGGAGAATATGAGATTATTGTAAATTGTGAGATGAAAGGTAAATGGTTCCATTCGTACGGTAGCAGTAATAGCTGCGGAACCTCTATCTTTATAAAAGACAGTATGGACTGTGATATGATAAGCGAGTATAAAACAATGGATGGACGTCTTGTACTACTCAATGTGAAAATAGGCAGAGATGTCTACTGTCTTTTAAATGTTTATGCCCCAAACGATGTCTCCAAAAGAAAAGCATTTTTTAAAAAGGTGGTAAATATTATTCAAGAACACAGTTTAGGCATACTTATTATGGGTGGTGATATGAATGATGTGATGGATTGCAAACATGATAGGAAAACCCAGCTAACTCACAAAAGAAAAAACAAGTCAGAACTTAATAAAGCTGCAAAAATTTTGAAAGTAAGTGACATTTGGAGAATTCAAAATCAAAATTCAAGACAGTACACATGGAGAAGATTTTTAAAAAACGAAACACTTGCAAGTCGTATCGATTTATGGTTAATAGACTCCACCCTATGCAAAGATGTTTATACTTGTGATATAAGGCCCTCTATTAAGAGTGACCATATGGCTGTGTCATTAAAGGTGACTTTACAGAAAGAAAACAAAGGGCCTGGGTATTGGAAGATGAATAATTCATTGTTGAAAGATGATGAATATAGGAGTAAAATACAAGAGGTAATATCTATTGAAGTTTCAGAAAAACAAAGTTTAAGTAAGAGACAGGAATGGGACCTGATGAAAATAAAGATTAAGGAAGCAAGCATTGAGTTTGCAAAGGAACGTAATAGTATCAAGTTAAAGGTTATAAGTGATTTTGAAAATGAACTTGAAGGAATTCAAAAGTGTATAGATGAAGGTGACCAAGATGATAATTTAATAGTGAAGAAGGAAATATTACAGCAAAAAGTAGACCTGTATTATGAAGAAAAAGCACAAGGTGCTTTCATACGCTCAAGATCTGTATGGATCGAAAAGGGGGAAAAACCAAGTAAATATTTCTTTGCCCTTGAAAAAAGTAGGCAAAGAAAGAAACATATAACAAGTTTGAAAACAGAACAAGGAGCTGTAAATAACCCATCTGATGTTTTAAAAGAACAAGTTAATTATTATAAAAATCTGTATACTAGTAAAAATCCAAGTGAAGATGAAATCAAAGAATATTTAAAGAAATTACCAGTACAAAATGTTTTAACTGAAGCAGATAAAGCCTTGTGTGAAGGTAAATTAACTATTGATGAATGCAAATTGGCAGTAACCAATATGGCAAGAAAGAAAAATAAAGCCCCGGGAATGGATGGCTTGACTACCGAATTTTATTTGATTTTTTGGAATACTCTGGGCAAATTCGTTGTTGACAGCCTGAACGAAGGCTATAATAATAAGCTGTTATCAGTTTCTCAAAGAAAAGCTTCATTGTCTTTAATATTTAAGAAGGGTGACCCAGAGGTTCTTGACAACTGGAGACCCATAAGTCTGTTAAACACAGATTTAAAAATTGGAGCATATGCTCTTGCCAAAAGAGTTCAAAAAGTTCTACATAAAATTGTCAACACAGATCAGTCTGGTTATATAAAAAATAGATTTATTGGATGCAATATTAGATTGATCAGTGATGTAATAGACCATGCGGAACATTTTGATTTAACAGCAGCAATTCTTTTTTTAGACTTCAAAAAAGCATTTGATATGCTAGAATGGCCTTTTATGATCTCTGCACTGAAACGATTTGGTTTTGGGGAATCCTTTACAAATTGGGTTAAAACCCTTTATTCAGGACTTAGTAGCTATATTGTAAACAATGGGTGGATATCAGAACCGATAAGTCTTACCAGGGGAATTAGGCAAGGTTGTCCCCTTTCTGCTCTTTTATTTATTATTTCTGTTGAATTTTTGGCAATAGACATACGAAATAATAAAAAGATAAATGGTATACAAATCCCAAGAAGCCAGAGAGAAATCAAGATAGGTCAATATGCAGACGACACAACCCTCTTTGTGTCTGACGACAAATCCATTATTGAGTCATTAAATACAGTTAAAAAATTTGGCCTTTTTGCAGGATTAGAATTGAATTTAAATAAAACTGAAGGATTATGGTTTGGTAAAGGCAAAAAGAAAAGGGAGAAAATAGGTGGTGTACAGTGGCCTGATAAGCCAATTAAAGCTCTTGGTATTTATTTCGGTTATGACAAAAATCAGTGTGAGAATTTAAATTGGCAAAAAAAGCTTGAAAAATTAGCAGAAATTCTTAAAAGTTGGAAAAAAAGGAAATTAACTATTTTTGGAAAAGTATTAGTAATTAAAGTTTTAGCCTTATCCCAACTGATATTTAACGCATCTGTGCTACCTATACCATCTGATATAATTACTAAAATTAACAAAATAATTTATGAGTATCTATGGGACAGTAAAAGAGACAAGATAAAAAGAAAAACCCTTATTGGTGACTATGAACAAGGTGGCATAAGAATGGCAGATGTTCAAAGCCTCTTTGAATCATTACAAGTAAAATGGCTTCAAAGATTGGTATTGGCAGAGAAACAAACATGGAAAGAACTGCCTACTTTTTGGTTAAATTCTTTTGGGCAAAACTTTCTTATTTTCAAAATGAATATAAATAACATTGGTCAAGTATATAAAAAACATTTTTTGCCTGCCTTCTATGAACAGGTGGTGAACACTTGGTTAAAAATTAGAGGAGTCAAGGATATTAAAAGTATGTCTGATATAAGAAAAGAAATTATTTGGGGAAACAGACTAGTATTGTTTAAAAAGAAACCAATCATTTTTCTTCATTGGATAGAAGATGGTATTATATATGTAAATGACTTGTTAAATGAAGAAGGTAAATTTAATCAAAATGACCTATATAAACAAGTTAACAAAAAAGCAAATTGGTTATCAGAAATTAGTATATTGCTACAAGCCCTTCCAAAAAATTGGAAAGAAGTCCTTAAATCGGATGAATGTCAAAATACTTCTGTACACATAAACGAAACGCTCAAAGTCATGGTAAAAAATCCTCAAAAATTTGTAGATATCAAAGATATTAAGAACAATTTGTTTTATGAAATTTTAGTGCAAAGAAAGTTCGAGAAATCATACATTGAAAACATGTGGAGCAACAAACTTAACAAAAATAAGTATAGGTGGAAATATGTTTGGTTATTTATCCATAAAGGTTTAATTGAAAACAAAATAAAACAATTCAAATACAAACTTCTACATTGCATTCTTCCTTGTGGAGAATTATTACACAAATGGAAAATTAAGGAAACTGCTAATTGTTTGTTCTGTGATAAATTAGATAATTACACTCATATGTACTGTGAATGTAATCGTTTGATTTTCTTTTGGACTACGGTAAAACAAGCTTTTTTACGCATGGGAATAAGTAACATGGAAATAACATTAGAAACTCTGATTTTTGGTTATAAAATTAGACAAACAGACTATTATTGGGTAAATAGAATACTGTCATTATGTTATTTCATTATTTTCAAAAGCTATTGTATGGCCACAGAAAAGAAGGTAGACATTTATTTGTTGTTTAAAAAAGAAATTAACTATAGAGCCCAAATAATGGAATCATTGGACAAAGAATTTCATTTGAAAATATCAAAATTTGTTGATCATTTGTAAGTATCATGTTGGACTGTCGACAACATGATACAATTGGAAGACAGAAATGGAAAATAAAATTTTGTTGAGAAAAAAAAAAAAAAAAAAAAAAAATATATATATATATAAACATATATATATATATATATATATATATATATATATATATATATATATATATATATATATATATATATATATATATATATATACATATATATGAACACAAAACCCAAGCAAACACACCATCCTCAAAACTTAAATTTCTCCAGAGCTTTCAGCACCTGATGAGCAACTACTAGAACTGACATCAGTATATATAGCTCAGTGAGTTTTATGAACAAAAAAAACCAACAAAAAAAAAAAACAAGCAAACGCAAATACACTATCTTCAATACTTTTCTCAAAGTTTTCTGTACCTGATGTGCAAAAGGTAGAACTGACACGTGTTGAGATGACTTGTCAGAACCAACACTTAGTGTGTCACCTTGTCAGAACCAATGACTGATGTGCTGACGTGTCAGAATCAACACTAGATGTGCTGACTTGGCAGAACTAACACCTGATGTACTGCAGTACTAGTAACAATAGAAATTAGTACGCTTACTCTGAGTTTTGGTGCTACAGTTTCCTTTTGTCTCATTCTTAACACACTAGTAGTATACTAGCACCACCAAACCTAACACACAGAACAAATTTCCCCTTATGCAGTTCCCTCATACCAACACTTAGAAATCTACCTTCCTTTTTTTTTTTTTTTAATTTCCCAAACACATGTACATGTAATGCCAGTACTGAGCTTCTACAATAGAAGTTCAAGGATCATTCTGATGAGACTCCTCACTGGCACTATCTGTTTCAAATAATACACTGAACCTCGACAAACACTGTAACCATGGTCACAGACTGAGTCTCTATGGTAAGGCCAAGGCCTACAATATTGCAGATTCTACAATTTGCTTATCATTTCCTTCATTGAACTGCACACTGAAGGTATCGAATTTAGGCACCAGTTTTCAATTGGTATTGCTTCCATTAAACCTCTATGCATTAATTATTTCTCTCTAAGTAGACAAACATCTATAAATCAACCAAGATATCTTCACATTCACATAGAACATACTCATCATCCACCATAGACGGGCTTCCTCTGGAAAACTATGGTAGTTATCTGATGTATTGCATGACAAGTGTTTTATAATTTAAACTGAATGAACCAGCTGGCAGTATTATTCAAGGCCTGGTTTGCAATCTATATATCTTTTTATTTGCACTAACGTACAATCTTCTACATGTACAAATGCAAAAGTTCAAGTCATACAAGAGAGCCACCATAATATCTTGAATCTGAGTAAATGACAAAAATGATCTTTATTCTTTATACACACACACAAAAGTTGTAATATATCACATGAGTCAATATATCCAACTACTCTGTGCAGAGAGCCACCTTAATATCTTGAATCTGAGTAAATGAGATAAAAATGGTCTTTATTCTTTGCAGATCTTCCTGATTTCAAAATGAACTGGGTTATGATCATGTGTGCTCTTTGCATTACAGACACGGAACAGCTCATGCATCTTGTCCATGTACATGGACAATATTCACATTTCCTTCCTTTGTGATCCATGCAAAATGTATGAACCAACAGGGAAATTCCACCTGATTTCTAGCTGCAGTACCTTATTATCTCAGGAAACACTGCACCATGCTCAACACAACATACATTATTCAGGCTGCGTGCTGATTGTGTTCATTCCTGTTGCTGATTGGGCAATACTTTATAATAATGTTAAGCCATTTTAATGTTCCACAAGTTCTTTCACACCACACACTCTGTGGCCTGAGACAATAGACACCTATGGGTCTTCGTCAGCAATCTTGCAGGATGTATGCATTCAAGCATATAGACATGCACAGCACGAACAGTTGTCTCTCCTTTGAAAGGTCCCCATTAAAGCAGGTCCAAAAGTGGTCGCACAAAACCGGTGGTCAGCCAATGGAGATCAAAGAAGATAGAAACATAGTACCAGAAAATATATATATGGTCTTAAAAAGCAGATGGTCTCTCATTGGAGTGTTCTTTCAAAGGAGGTAATCTGTGTACTGACCAGGCACATGGATATGTCCAGCATACTGACATCATACTCAATCTACAACATGGCTTTGAAAATTTATTAACGATAAAATGAACAGAAGACATGAAGAAGAATCCAAATAATGTAATAAAAGACACCCTCCTGGTATGTGTAATACCTTGTTCAACCAATCACAAGTCGCCAGGCCTGGTGGCCAATACACAAGGGCATTTTTGTTTTTGTTTTTGTTTTATTTTTTTTCAAATTTTTGGAAAATCCATAATTGTATTGGATCTCAAAGTGTGGAAATTTTCATAGAGCAGGTAATTGACCATATTAACCCTTTCCCCTTTAAACTGGCCAAAAGCGGCTGGTGGTCACATTCTCTGCTTCAGCGTTTTCAACTAATTTCAACGGTAATAAAAAACAATTTGACTGAGAATTGCAGATGAGACCTACATGTATCAAGATCACATGCCCCAGGTCAACCGCCGTCTTTAGCATAGGTTGGGCATTTAGTGCCCAAACCATGCCAAGGAAAGCTGTTGACTCAGTCTCGATTCAAGGGGAAAAGGTTAATTTACCATAAAATACAGCTCTCATGGATGTGCCAATAACAAAGCCACAAAGAGCAGATCCCTCGCTGTTCTCTGCGTTCAATGTGACAGCCACATAAAGCAGGTAGCACTGTATTGGCATGCAACCACTGGTGCACGCACAGAATGAAATACATGAAATACTACACATCACCAAGAAGCTAGGCACCTTAAATAGTCAGATAATGAAAGCAGATAAAGGTTTGCACTGGAACTTATCCTTTTTTTTCTGCTGCACACTCACATAAATGTGGCACCACATCTCCATTCATTCCTCCTGAATCAGTAACCACTTGTTCACATATTGTGATCTCCAAAGAAAAATATGCATCAGAAAGAGGACATTGTGTTATACTGTTACAGATGTCTGGGATAAATGTATGCTTCAATCAACTTAATAGGCATGATATTGATACAATATATTTCAGTTCTACAGGACTGTCTGTCTTGACAGACTGCACTCAATAACCATGGTCACCCTTTCCTGCTTAAACTGGCAGAAACCAGCAGGAGGTCAACTTTCACCCACTTCTATGTTTTTGACTAATTTTCATCACAATAAAAAAACCATGAATTTTGAATCTGAGATGACACTTGTCATCCCAGTATGTCCTGGGGCAACAGCTTTAACCTGTCAGGGCAGCATATCCTGGGGCAACAGCTTAAACCTGTCATGCCAGCATCTCCTAGGGCAACTGCTTAAACCTGTCAGGACAGTACATCTTAGGGCAACAGCTTAAACCTTCCAGGGCAGCATGTCCTGGGGCAACAGATTAAACCTTCAGGACAGCATGTCCTAGGGCAACAGTTTAAACCTGTCAGGCCAGCATATCCTAGGTCAATAGCTTAAACCTTCAGGACAGCATGTCCTAAGGCAACAGCTTTAACCTGTCAGGACAGCATGTCCCTGGGCAACCGTTTAAACTAGTCAGGCCAACAGGTCTTATGGCAACAGTTTAAACCTGTCAGGCCAGCATGTCCTAGGGCAACAGGTTAAACCTGTCAGGCCAGCATGTCCTAGGGTAACAGTTTAAACCTTCAGGACAGCATGTCCGAGGGCAACAGCTTAAACCTGTCAGGCCAGCATGTCTGAGACCACCAGCTTAAACCTGTCAGGCCAGCATGTCCTAGGGCAACAGCTTTCCTTGGCATGGGTTGCGCAATGAATACCCTAATTTTGTCAGAAAAAGCTATTGACTCAGTGTCATACACAGGAGAAATGGGTCAAATTTTGTAGAAAATGGCATTTTAATTTTGGACATTAAATACTGTCTTTCATCAAGTTAAGTCTTAAGCACCAGTATTTAGTTGACTGAAAAAGGGCATTTTCTTATCAATGTGTGATTAATACTTTCCAGTTGAATGATATTTGCTTCAGTGATGCATGGTCATGGCATGGGACACTGATCTGCAACACCATGTGGCAGTGTACCTGCATGGTATTCCAGTTTGTTTAAAAACAAACTAGGGCAGTTACAGTACGCATCAAACAGAACTACATGTACTTTGGCTCAAACGCTCTGGTATATTGAACAAACACTGTCCTTTTATGTTCAGTTTGTGATGTAAAATGCTCAAAATTGAAGAATGATGCTAAGGTACACATCACCACACTGAATGCTGGAACAGATGTACATGTGTGCCACGAGAGCAGCTATTAACTGCCCTGACACCTGGTGGCAAAATCCAGCTGCAACACTGTGCAGGCCACAGACCACAGTTATAAATCCTTCTATTTTTCATATTAGCATTTTTCAGTCTAAAAAAATCAGCATTTTGGTATTTTAGAATTTCATGAATGGCATTTAACAGATAAATATGTCAGAAAAACAAGGATGGATTTTTGTCACATAATTCCCAGCTCATTAATTTGTGATAATTGAAATACGAAACAACGCCTGGATGTCAGCTTTATACAGGTGTATGAAATGTGCTCTTGCCAGGGTCACATCATTGTCCTTCCCCACCATAAAGTTCCCCCCTGGCCTGGAAGACAGTGCACCTTTATGACCACCAGTGAAGCAACTCTGTGATGCAGCAAACCTGACTTAGCTAACTTTATTTAAACAGAAGCTACAGCATGCTGAAAACACAGTATTTTCACAATTATAGACTAACTCCATTGGGATGCGCAATCAGCTGATCACAACTGTGGTGTATAACCTGCAAAGAGGGAAACACTGTCTGTCTTACGTGATGTGTGATTGGTGTTTTCAACATTGTGTGACTTGTGTCCTTAAATTGGATTGTAGTTTGTGAGATGTGGACACCAGCCACTCTGTGGCTTCTCCTTCATACAGAACTAATAAAACACAAAAGCCACTTAAATTGTGGATCTATAGTCTCTTGTGGATCATAATTTAAAGTATCTTGGCACTGAGTCTTCACAATAAGGTCACTGGACCTAACACTATTTTTATACACATGATACTAAAAACCAGCAAAGGTCACACAGTGTGCAGTTCCCTTTAGGTATTAAATCCCAATAATGATTTTACACAAAGTTCTAGTCTTGGTCTCTTTAAAGGCATAAGCATTGACCCAAACATAGGTATGACAGCACATAAATTGGTACACTCTATACCACATAAGGAAGATAGTACATGTACATCATATGGCAGCTGTTCAGGTAACAGGGCTTGCAGCATTAAGATTTTTAACTGACTGCCAGTTCAATCAAATTTTTTTCCACAATTTGGTACAAATTATGTGTTGAATATCAACAGAGTTCAATATTTTTCCTTGTCATGACAGAAATCTTACTTTGTCCATGAGAGCAGACTTTCTCATTCACCCTCATGACACTTTTTCCCGCTAATATCTAAATGTCATCTGCTAATTGTATTTTACTAATTTAGGGATAGTTTTTTAAACTTTGGATGAAACTAGCATGGGAGATCATTCCAAATTATATGCCCATGGTCAACAGCTTTCCTTGGCATGCTCTAGGCGCATTGTGTCCAGAGCATGCCATGGAAAGCTGTTGACTCGCTCTTCTATCAGGGTGGAATGAGTTAAGTCAAGCCTGCAGGGTGTAAACCAATCTGTGGGCCATTTACTGACTCCTGTTCATCTAAATTCTAACCTCCCACATTCCTGACCAGAAACGTTTCTTTCCAGTCAGTGTCCCCAGTTTTGTGATATTGCCAAAAATATCATGCAAAGTTTACTTTTGCGCTTAAGTACATGTACCTCCTTGAAGATCTCTATAAAGTGGTATCATGTGACATATAAAACAACAAGTATCATGGTTGGGTGACTGAGATTGCATGACAGAGACCTCTGTTGTGAAAATGCAGAACTACCTCACCATGGTTGCTCAATGCAGATTATGCCTTTGTGAAGACACATGTAGCTTGTTCCACAAACAAGCCTACTTTTGGTTTTGAATGCTCCACCAGTACTTGTAAACTTCAACTCTGATCACATGCAGTTTCTGTGAGTAACTTCTTATTTCTTTGCTCACACACATTATTCTACATTTTTGCTAGAATTTTTACCCATAAGTGACTGTGTAATGCAAATTTTCAAAGACTTGTGCAGTCAAAGCTCACAATCTTCATTTCACAATTTCTCTGAGGCACATTGTTATTTGATAACAAATATGATACACCTCATACAAACCAAACCTCTGCCTTGACTTACATGAATTTGATTTTTTTAATAATGTGGTGATTTAAACTTCCATTAATATCAGCACGTTACTTTCAAATCAATGCAAGATTGGCTTTGAATAGCTAGTTTAAGTTATTTGTATAGCAGGCAGAGAAATAAAAAAAAAAATATTGACGTAAACACACGCCATGTTGTCTACATTTATATAACACTGCTGGACGTTAGTGAGGCTACCTGAGAAAACAACCTCTCAAACACATTTAAGTCATGTGTATGTTAATCCCATGATCTAATCCATTAGATCTGACCAAAGCAGACAAAGCAACAGTCAGTCAAATCCTACTTATAATAAAGTAATACTAGATTTAAGCAAAGCTCAATTATTCATGCCATGACATTAACAATCCAAGAAATGTTTGTCAGCTACTTGAAAAAAATGTGTCAGTTAGGTTACAACCATGCATGGTTACAGGTACATATAGGACACTGATTAGTACCCACTGCAATCCTCCATCAGACCACCAAGGGCACAAAATGTTCTGTATATCTATATACAGCATGTTTAAGTTCTTACTATGTTGTTTGTAGCGTGGTCAGCCTGCACATACAACCAAAAAGAACAAACTTATTTATGTCCATCATTTATGCCAGAACATTTTTAGGGTACACTTATAGAATATAGTATCATGCAAATTCTGCTCCCAAATATATAATGAGGGCCTTCAGTTACACTTTGGAGTATATTGGGTCAGAATATCACTCAATTGTATATTTTTGTGGATAGGTAGAAGTACCCTCAAAATTTTTCAGGATCTTTGTGTTTTAGCCTTTTTATCACCTGGCAGAAACCATGATGTGATGTCTTTCCATGGAGATAGAGTAACTCCTTCATCCTTTCATTTCCACTGTTGTGACCCCGACTCAGTCATTTCCCAATGACCAAATAACTCATTTAGCTTCATTTTAGCTTTCCCAGGAACCTGTGCACAAAATCTCATTGAAAATCTTGCCCAGTATTTTTTGAATATGAAAGAAACCACGGTAACCAGATATACATGTAGCTATTGACACATCAATCACAAAAATCCCCCCCCCCCCACCATCTTGCTTTCAAGGAGAAACACAAACTGTACATGTAAGAGCTTGTGATAATCAGTTAAACCAGCAAAAGAAAAACATGGCAAGTGTTGATAAAATAAGATACATGAGGCATCAAAATGCCTGGGGAAGGGGGGGATCATGAACTAGTTTCATACATATTATCTTCAAGGTCCAAAATAAGACTGTCTTTGTAAAAAGTCTGAATGAAAAAGAAAACTTGTTATAAAAAAATGCAAGAAACTTCATTATAATAGATATCTGACATATTCACTAATGACAAGTTTTTAGGGATTAATTAGTCAAATTTCTTTGTTATGTGATTCTTTTTCATTCATCTGATATACTCAGGTATCTAACACATTTTGCAGGGAACAGATCGTTTCATGTTAATAAGGTTTCACTGTTACACATTGTAATACATGTATCTTTAATCTTACTTCACAAAATTGGCATGCTTCTCCTAAAACCAGGATCTTTGAAAGATGTGGGTTTTCACACCAATATTATTTACACCATACCTTTCACATACTCTTTGCATCAAACAATAAAGGAAGGTATAACAACTTTTCAATCCATAAACCTATATGTAATCAGTTTATAGTGAACTGTGATTGACATAAACTGGTGTCAATAAGAAGTGTGACAAGCTAACAACACCTTGTGCTGTCAATTTTCTTAAGGTGGCACAAACAAAGCTAGGCACTTAGAGGAGTGCTGTCTTCAACCAGCTCTCCTGTTTTGGTTTTTATTTTCAGACCCATAAAACTATATAAATTCTTGTTGCTTGGGATCTTTACATTATACATACACCAAGAAAAATTTTTTAAATCCCTTTTTTGGGTGAAAAATGGACATTTTACAAAAGGGTTCAATTTGGAGATTTTTCTCGGGATTCTCGAAAAATATAGTACTTAAAAACTCGAAAATTTGCAAAATGAAACTTCATAGTCATGTCTAGGTTCGGTACCTTCACTTTTTCCATAAACGCAATGGATAAATAGTAATCGATTATTAATTATGATGCTCGTGAAGATGAACAATTCTTCATGTTTAGGGGGCATAAAACTGCCTAAAAGAAACATTCCAAAACGCAAAAAAAAACAGTCCTGGGCATGTCTACGAAGTTTCATTTTGCAAATTTTTGAGGTTTTAAGTACTATATTTTTTGAGAATCCCGAGAAAAATCTCCAAATCGGACCATTTTGTAAAATGTCCATTTTTTGCCCAAAAAATGATTTAAAAAATTTTTCTTGGTGTATATATAATCTAGAGATCCTAAGCAACAAGAATATATATAGTTTTATGGGTCTAAAAATAAAAACCAAAACAGGAGAGCGGGTTGAAGACAGCACTCCTCTAAGTGCCTAGCTTTGTTTGTGTCACCTTAAGTCACAAGGTTTCAGATCAAACTGTTTAAGTTACATGTATCACAGAAGCAGTGCACTGCTACCAGACACAGTACAAAATCTGGCCATATCTATTTCTTTAAAGTAACTGCAAAATTGACTACACACGCACTTTTCAATACAGTTAACATAAAGAACTCACATCTGCTGTGTTTATGGTGTAGCTCCAACAAAATCACACTCTCCAGGATAACAAATGAGTTAAATAAAGAAACCAGATCCGAAGACTGACATAACAGTAAAAATGGAGGACCTCCCTGACGTTTCGGGCCCCCCTTGGACCCTTCTTCAGAGGGAAGACAGTCCTCCCTCTGAAGAGGGAAATCCGAAGACCGAAATAGAATTAAAAATGGAGGACCTCCCTGATGTTTTGGGCCACCCTGGGCCCTTCTTCAGAGGGAAGGCAGTCCTCCCTCTGAAGAAGGGATTTGGTTTCTTTATTTAACTCATATCCTGGAGAGTGTGATTTTGTTGGAGAAACACAGCAGACAGTTCTTTTT
Organism: Hermodice carunculata; assembly: GCA_964020975.1. Taxonomy (NCBI): domain Eukaryota; kingdom Metazoa; phylum Annelida; class Polychaeta; order Eunicida; family Amphinomidae; genus Hermodice; species Hermodice carunculata. The sequence goes on from OZ026617.1 coordinate 74,776,523, forward strand.
AGATGTTCAAGTGATAGCACCCCTGCATCCAACCTGGATCCAATTTTACATTATTTTCTTATCCCCTGAGGTCACATTATGTGTTGTCTTGGTATTGCGTTTGCTTTTCCTAGTTAACATGAAGGGTAAATGGTCAAGTTCAACTGACAAAGACATTGTTCATGCACTCATTCTGCAGATATCACTGCTTACAATAATAACGGTATTTGCACATGATGCAAGTTGTACATTTGTGCACATATTAAATTTCCTGTTAAGCTGAGACTACCTACCAGAGAATTGAATCTACTTTGAGCAAAATATTTAGTCACCAATATACAGAAGACTGAGCAGAAAAGCTGAAAGACTTTGGCTTCTGGGAAAAATTCAGAATGGTTTTAGACCAGGGAGACGGGTGGGCGATCATGCATTTACATTGACTCAGGCTTTGAAATTGGCAAGACAAAAGCAGACAAAGGTTTTCATGTTTTCTTAGATGTGAGAAAGTCATATGATAAGGTAAAGAGAGATGCTCTATGGGGAAAACTTACTGGTTTTGTATTCTGAGGCAATAGCTCAGTTCCGAGATAGGGACAATTTTTGCCACCGGTGGCGCTGACTACTATGTTCCCGCGAAGTCACGGACGTTTCTCCAAGTCTCGGGGGACACTTTCAAGCCTCGCCATCTTTCCCCATTGGGTTAAAACGGGAAAGTTGGTGTCATTTTTTTAGCGCCGGTTATTTCAATAACCTACAAGTGTAACTACAAGAAAGCATGCCAGTGTACAACTGTAAGATACCAGGATGTACCAAAGATAGCAGAAAACACGGTCACTATGAAAAATATTGACACAAAACCTGAGACCAAACCTATACAAACTGGGGCCTGTATTGTGGCACAACTAACCATGCATTAAGTCACCCTTGATTGACTCGGTGAGTTCTGAGGGATTAGCCTAGGGCGCACTTCTGCCAGTGCTTTGAAGATCCTCGCGCTTGGCTGACCACTAACCAGATTAGCGCTTGACGGGTGCAATCAGAAATTAACAGTAAAGCACCTGACTTAAATTCGCAAACTTTGTTACCTGATCACTGGCACACTGTAGGCCATCAAGCATTTTCAGATCAGCTGTTATTATTTGTTTAAGATTGGCGACATTAAACAATAAATCAATATCGAATAATTATTATTAAAGCCAGTACGGATGACCCCTTCTTCCGTGACTATTCCCCAGACCTGGTTCAGTGCCTCGGCTTGCGAGGTTGGTCTTGTACAAAGTGCCTTCACATACAAAAGTTTGCATGGAACAAAGTTGGACAGCACGTGTAACTTAACCCCATGGATGCGCCCCTGTTCCGCAAGTTGGTAGCCCCTGGATTCGCGGTACTTCTGAACATTCTTGGGTGTCCAGTCACATTTGCTTATTAGGTAGGCAATCTTTAGAAAACTTCTCAAGGTCAACCACTTTCATCTTTGAGAATTTGTCGAGTAGTTCATTTTCCGTCTGTTCAATCCCATTAATCGCCGCTCCGTCGTCCGTATTTCCCGCCATGTTCACTGAAACTGAACGATCACTGTTCTGTTCTGTTGTGGGATTTTTTTGGATGTCTGTCGATATGACAAAGTTAGCGAGGATGGGTTTTGTTATTCTTAAGTAGGTTATGGGTTCCGGTAGTGCAGAAAATTTGAGTATATTTGATTGTATGGTACGGGGGGGGGGGGGGGGAGTCGTCAGGCCACGGGGGCAAGGGCCTAGTGGCCACCGTCCTGAAAGACAAACCCGCTCCACAGGCTAGACAAAGTGGTTTTTTTTTTTTTTTTTTTGTTTTTTGTTTTTTGTTTTTTTTGATCATAATTATTTGTAATATGGGTTCCTCGCGGGCGTGGGCGCCCTCATGCAGGTTACGGGGGGGGGGGGGGAGGGAGGAGGGTAGAGCCTAGTGGCCACCGTCCTGAATGGGGCAATCCCAGAACGATCACTGTTGCATGTCGATTCTCTTATGGGTTTCGCTGTCACGCTGTGTTGGTCACGGCCTACTATTACCCCGGGAAAGCTTGACCGCGGAATTGCGTTACCAGGCATGTCGGGCATGCCCGGAGGGAAAAAATCTACCATGCGAAGCCTGGTGTTGAAAAAAATCCCTAGCTCGGAACGCCCGTATTTTCTGGAAATAGCAAAAGCCCTATACACGGATGTAGAATGCACTCTTTCACTGAGATCATGTATTTACACTGACTCACGTTTTGGAATTGCCAAGAAAAAAGTGGAGAAAGGATTTCATGAGCTTTTTAGATGTGAGAAAGGCATATGATAAGGTATAGAGAGATGCTCAATGGGAAAAAGTTAGTGGGTTTGGATTCAGAGGCAATTTGCTGGAAATCGCGAAAGCTCTATACAAAGATGAAGAATGCACTCTTCACTGGAAAATGTTGTTGCAGAAAATGAACAGCTCTGAACATAGGCTTAAAGCAGGAGTGTGAGCTTTCCCCCCTAGCGGGGTCCAGCAGCCTGATCACCCTGAAAATTTTTCAAAAATAGACATTAAAATATGCATTTGGGGGGGCACTTGAGGGTAGGCCTACTTGGATTCAAGTTTGAGTGGTGGCATGAGTGCTAAACATGCCACCAGACACACAGCAGCTTAATATGCCTTAAAAACATCACTGTGATAAGCACATTTGATAAAATTTACCATATTATTTTGAAGAATGACATTTGTGGTAATTTTTGTGAGATTCTTGGGGTAATTCGGGAGTCTGGAGGCAGGCAACACATGCCTGAATTTTCAAGAGACTCCCAAATGATTCAGGAGGGTTGGCAACACTGCAATGATTGCAGGAAGCCTATAATAGTTACAAAGAGAAATATTGTAGGAAAAGTGGCGGCTATAGTAACGAAAAAGGTACCGATTACAGCTGAGTTGTCATATCCATACAATTTCCTCTGTAAATAAAATTCAACAACACAAACACGTCACCCTATAGTTTTCTTGATAATAATGAATTGGTGGAATTTGTATAAGTTTTAATGTTACAGTTAGCAGCTTCAAATATCTGTGATTTGCTTCTGGGTGTAAACGATCCAAAACAGCCTATAAATTTCACACTATTGCATTCTTGTAAAATGACAGAGGGATGGAACAAAGACTTGAGAACAAGAAGGAAGGAAAAATACGCTCAATGCATACAAGGTTTCTGAGATGCCAAAGAAATGTACATGCTGGGACAGAGGGAAGGGAACAAAACTTTTGTTCCAGAGTATCACAGGAGTTATCAATTTAGAAAAGACAAGACAGAAATGGACTGCAGGTAGCAATGGTAACTGTGGAGTTTGTTCCCAGATTAGGCAGACTGTGGACGGTAGACTATTGGTTGGTATGGTGTGATGCATACAGAAAGATGAGGGAAAATATGTTTAGGGACTGGCAGAATGAGGATCATAACTGTAAGGGCTTAGGAGTGCAGTGCTTAGGAGAAGGGCGTGTGGCGTTGATTTTTTATTTGACAAGGGGTTCATCAGGAGTAAAGAAAGGGGCCAGAACTGTACAGGAATTCCTGATAGGGTGGTGGGAGACAAGAAGTGGAATATCAGAATTAGGAGAAAACAGAATTACATGTAATTAGAATAACAGGTTTTGGAAAGGAAAGGGAAAAGGGGTAGTTCTTTATTACGGCTCCCATGACTGTGTGCACAGGGCAGTGGAAATGCCTGAGCCTTAGAGGTGGAGATAGGTTCAGAGGGTCCCCCCCGACCACCTGCATCAGATATGATACAGGACCACAGCAAATAAGTAGAGTGCCACAGAGCAGGGCCCAGATTATTAATCTACCATAGTTTCAGGGGCCGTTTTACTTTTCCCAATTTGAAAAATAGGCTCCAAATTGATTTCCAATCCTATGAAATTATCCAGAATCATGCAGGATTCCCAAAGACTTACAAAACTTCTTTCCAATTTTTATCCAAAAAGGCCCCTTTCCTCAAATCCTAGATTAACCCCTGAAGAGTTATTATTGCCTCCAGCAAAACTAAGGGCCATCAGTCAATGATCATCCAGTAACCCATCTCGATATTGTCTTGTAACAGCATGTAAACACCTGGCGGCCCTATTGCAGCATGTAAAATTCATGCAAGGTTTTAAGCTTCAAATGAGAGTATTGACTTTCCCTTCTTGAGCATGAATTTTACGGTTTTATTTTCTAAACATTTTGATATGCTTTTCCCTTTCTGCTGCTTGACAAGACAAGTTTTAATGACCTAAAATTAAAAACAACATGTATACTGTCTCACCGATACCAATGTATAAAGCTGCCAACCTGTAATACACTCTAGCCTCTGATAGGCTCTATGCAGTTAATTAACACTGGTACCTGCTGTATGTGGCCACCCCTCTTACACCAAAAAGTGCCACATACAACAGGTGACCTGTCACCACAGGTAAATTTTACAAAGAAATTGACTCTTATGTCCAAGCTTAGTGACCACAAATGGCAATACGGCTGCTCACGGCAGCAATTGCATACATCAGGTACCACTGGAGGTGGGATTTCGTTGACAATGTTGTGTCTTGGCTTGAGCCTTGGCAGTTGATCTGTAATTGGGTCTTCAGTTTAACGATCATGACTATGTCAATAACAACGTGTTAACAGACATTAACTACATTTTGACGTCCACCTCCCCCCCAACACACACACACACACACACACACACACACACACACACACACGTTTTGCTCCTCATGAGGTTTTTATTTACACAACAAAGTGTTCGTACTTCCCATCGCAAGATGCATCTTCAAACTGGTCATGCCATGGTATGGGTTATATTTCTGTGACACCTATTCAAGTGAAACTTCCCCTGCATCATTTATGGCTGTACGAATTGCATTATCTCCCAATATTGGCAATAATACACAGTAAAATTGTGATAACCGTACTTAAAATCTACCTAGCAAAAATAACGGATTTACAATAGAAGACAGCTGTGCTAGTCTACTTGTGAAGTGTTTCTGTTCTGCGGTTCGTCCAGTTACACGTGTTGCGTCAAGTTCAGTCAACAAGTTGAACAACCACAACAAAAAAGTGAAAGCACCAGTTTGTTTCTAGGAAGTTTCCCCTTCTTTCCGTCGACAAAAATGAATTTTGTGTACCAATAAGGCAATAACCAGCGGTATTTGTACTTACTGAACATAACTGGACTGACTTCGTGCCCGCTTATCTCTAATACTTGCCGCCTCTGCTAACATAAACATTACAATCAATTCGCGTCGCCGTCACCAAGTGGCCATGTTGAAGATTAAACCACACTGCGCACTTTGAAAGCGCACTGTGTTTACATAAATGGAGGATGTAAACAAAAATTTCTTGCAGCACGTGCTTAGTGTACAACTTAAATCGACAATCATTTCTGATGCCGCAAAGTAATCGATACGCCGAATGTTGCATTTAAAAAATTGACAGTACCCTGACAATTGTTGACATAAACTCCATTCAAGCTAATATTTACATTTAATGGGCTACAATTGAAACTAAAAAGAAGATTTGCTTCACAGCAAATCTATTTGGGTGCCTTCATTGCTTCAAAAAGGAGAACAGTTTGACATGCTTCACTTTGCCATTGTTCAACATAATCTAAATTTTGTGTAGCCTTATTTGCAAAAATTAAAATGCTACAACTTTGTTTCCTGGTTTATTGGATGTGGCTATGTCACAAACTTATAAACTGAAGTTGAATGGCACCAATATCAAAAATAGTGTTGAAGCTATTCAACATTTTAATTTTATGTATTTGCCTACTTTGCATGAATTAAAATTGTACAATTTCGGATCATGGTTCATTGGATGTGGCTATGTCACAAACCTGTAATTTGAAGTTGGAATGGCACCTCTATCAATAATAGTTTTGAAGCTATTAAAGCTTTAAATTCTGCAAATTACCTAATTAGCATAAATCAAAATGCTGCAACTTTGGTTCATGGTTCATTGGATGCGGCTTTGCCATAAAACTTTTAATTGAAGTTGGAATTGCATCTCTATCTATAATAGTTTTGGAGGTATTCAACTTGTAAATTTCTAAAGCCCCTAATTAACATAGTTTGAAATTCTACAACTTTCATATACTGTCTAGTATGTTGGCAGGTGTAACAAACCTATATATGCACATTGAAATATTGTGTCTATCTGCAATAGTTTGGAAGATGTGGAACGAGTACTTAAAATTTTAAATGCCCCTAATTTGCATAATTTTAAACATCGTTACTATTCCAAATAAGATGCACTATTCAACTTGTTAGGTCAGTCACCATGGCAAGTTTGGTGGTTTTCAGAATGATAGTGTCTGAGAAAAACTGTGGACCACCTTGGTCGTAATGAAGAAAGAAAAAATTCTTGAAAAACAAAAATGTCTGGGTGCCAACCCAGACATAATTTCTCAGACACACAATACCAGTGTTTATTCATACAGTGAAACCTCTCTACAGTGGGCACCCTTGGGACCAGAGAAAAGGGCCCACTCCATAGAAGGTCAGCCCTTTTGGGCAGTAGGCCTATGGATGAGTATATGTCCATGTACATGTACATTATTTATACATGCACATATACATGTGCAATGTATACATATTATAATTCTTCATATCACTGGTTATAAGATGATGAAGACATGAAAGTGTCAGTGAGATGACACAAATCCACACACTGTTTCAAAATTGACAAAGTTGTGAAAACAGTCATTCAGGACTGGAAGACCATGCTTGATTCCTCCAGCCAACTCAGCATTGTATGTATTCTATTTTGAACAGAGGGTACACTCAGGCTTATTCTGCCTCGAAATCCAGTGTCTGTGCCCCCTTGGGACGGATAATCCCAGCGACTCATAGCCTCAGGCAAAAACAGACCAGCTGGGACACCAGTCTCAGTCATGGTGCACTGACTGCTGTGTCCAGCACTAGGGGGAACCATTGCCTGTCTGGTACATATAGCAGCATGGAGCAGAACTGTTCCTGCATGAACAGATTTTCTTTGTATTTTATTGAGAACCTCATTTCACAGTTGTTGGGAGTCACAACCCCCCCCCCCCCCTCCCATTCGCTACAAGACCCAAACTTCAAAACCATAAACATCATGACTATTCCAAGCAAGGTGCACAGTTTCACCAGTAGGTCAGTCACCATGGCAAGTTTGGTGCTCTTCGGAGTAATAGTTTCAGAGAAAAACTCCTGACAAATCTGGTCGTAAAGAAAGAAAGAAAGAAAGAAAGAAAGAAAGAAAGAAAGAAAGAAAGAAAGAAAGAAAAAAGGAAAGAAAGGAAGAAAGGAAGGAAGGAAGGAAGAAAGAAAGAAAGAAAGAAAGAAAGAAAGAAAGAAAGAAAGAAAGAAAGAAAGAAAGAAAGAAAGAAAGAAAGAAAGAAAGGAGAATTATTGGAAAAACAAATGTCTGAGTTTGCATCTGGACATAACTGGAAAATTTTGATTTCCTTGTCAGCAAATCAATCTATTTGCCTATAAATGTTTAACGATTGCCTATTCAATATTTATTTAACTCAAGTAACAATAATCTATAAATTGAAGTTGGAATTACACCTCTATCCATAATAGTTTTGAAGTTATTTAAGATATAAATTTTGTGTATTTGCCTTTATTCCTAAATCAAACTGCCACAAGTGTGATTTGTGGTTTATTGAAAGCAGCTATTTCACAAACCTGTCAATTGAAGTTAGGGTGGCACCTCTGTCTAGCATAGGTTTGAAGTTATGCCAGATTAAAATGTTGTGAATTCGCCTAATTTGCATACATTTTAACGCTACAACTTTGGTTCACATTTGATCGGATGCAGCTATGCCATCAACATATCAATTGAAGTTGGAAAGACACTTCTATCTCTAATAGTTTGAAGTTGTTCCAGGTTTAATTTTTGTATTCTTCTAATTTACATGAATTAAAATGTTACGATTGTAGTCCTTATTTCGTTGGTGCGGTAATGTCAAAAACCTACCGAGTAAAGTGGGAATGCCACCACTGTCTACAATAGGTTTTAAGTTATTCAAGATTTAAGTTTACTATTAAAAGAAAATATTTTGGACAAAGATAGAGAAATACTTGAATTGGCTGCTAATTTTGATGAGAAACTATATTCTAATGAATGTTCAGGAATGAAGATTGATAAACATCCTCCTGGTTTGGGCGGATTAACTCTATAATTTTATACGTTTTGGGATGAACTTAAGCGTTTTATTTATGATTATGACATTAAAAAAATTATAAACAAGTGAACTTCCAGATTCTTTTAAAATGTGGTATTAGCAGCGATTTTTTTAAAAGGTGGTCGAGAACTTCTAAAAGATTATAGACTAATTGGTCTTCCAAATCACGATTATGTAATGACAACTTTCGTCTTAGCTAAATGCCTGCAAAATGTTGTACCAAATATTATTCAACATATCAGTCCGCATGTATTATAAAACGATTTATTGGTTGTAAAGCAAGATTAATGCAAAATACATTTGATGTTCCGATTTGTATAACAAAAAAGGTGTCCTATTGTGTTTTCATTTTCAAAAAGCATCTGATTCAGTGAGGTAGGTATTTATTATTAAATAACTCGAAAAATTAAAATTCGGAGCAAATTTTATAATTTGAATAAATATCTTATAAGCCTAAATAAGAAATGTAAAATCATGATCGGTTACCAAGAGAAGTCAATATATATAGAGGCATACGTCATGGATTTACTATTTCTACGTTGCTCTGTATTACAGTTGTCTAAATTCTTGCAATAAATATTAGAAACAATTCCGATATCAAAGGCTTTATAATTTGTAATAACGAAGTTAAAATTACACAACAAACTTAACATTACACAACATGCTTCAGCAATATCTTTTAATCAAATTGATGCAATGCGTTATGATTTACATATTATTAGAAAGTTTGGTGATGCAACAGGACTAAGTTAAATATTGGAAAAAAACAGAGGGTCTTTGGGTTTTTTAAAAGACACTGTATTAAGAATGATGTAATGAAGCGTTTGGGAATTAATAAAAGACACAAGGACATGATGCAAATAGTTGTTATGAAAATAGACCTTACTGGTTAAAAATTACAAGTGTGGAAAAACAGAAATTTCACAATGTTGGGAGAGGTTTTGATTATAAATTTTTTTAGCCACGTAAAAAGTTACATATGCTTTCAATTTGTTCCCGATACCACAGGAAGTTGTTAAAAAAGTTGAAACTTATATTTTAACCTTATTGGAATAAAAAGCCAGAATTAAATGAGATGCATTGATTGGTAGCGTAAGTGACAGTGGTCTAGGACTGACAGACTTCGAGAGCAAAATTGCTGTATTAAAATGTGCCTGGATAAACAGTTTATTGTGTCAAGATGTCAATTGCAAATCTTTATTTTAAGACCAACTGGAAAAAATTTATATTAATATAAATTGGTTAATTCGTACATATTCTGAAAATTCTCAACCAAAGTCGAAGCAATGATATAAAATTTGAGCCTTCTTATTTACATATTTTCACAGAATACAATCAATGCAAAAGGGCATTACGTGTTTTGAAAAATGACAGATCATACATTTTCGACAGAAGTTATTTGCATGGCTGAACAAACGTTTCAAGACTAAAGGCAAATATTTATTTATGGAAATCTGGATTAGAATCGGTTTTGTATATGTTAAGGATATTTTTGATAAAAAAAAAGGTCTGTGGTTATCTGAAGACAAGGTCAAAAGTAAACTTATAAATACAAGTAATGGGTTGTGTGAATGCTTAGTATTAAAAAACAGTTATACAGATAAATTTTGTGGATATTTTGATGCAGAAAATGGTTGTTTTATCAATGTCAGGAAACATAATTTGTTTTTCATTCAAAGCAATAACAAAAATTTCACAATATAAAATATATCAGGATTTTTTAAATGAAATACTTATGAATTAAATGTTTAAAAGACCTTATCTTTAAAACAAATGATAAAAAACTTTTAAATTACTTAGTTTGAAAATTAATTGGCAAGATGTATACTTTCAGAAAATAATTTCCATGTGGAAGTATTGTACAAAAATAGGAGAATTTAATCAAAATTTGTTAAAACAGTGTTTAATAACTGATTCAATATCTTATGTCTGAACCGCAAAGGTGAAACAAGCGCAGAAAGACAGATCATCAAGCATAACTCATGCTTGTGTTAATCTGAATTTTGAAGATGGCACCTGCGAAAAATGAAAACACACACACAAACAAAAAAAAAGAAAAAGAAAAGACACACACACACACACACACACACACAACAACAACAACAACAACAACAACAACAAACAAACTAAACACACACACATGCATGTTTTTCTGCATATGTGGTCTGTGAAGGACTACTGAAAATTCATCACATTACTGGTAGTAGTTCAGCCATTAAATCTGTAGTTACGTCTGGGTGCCAACCCAGATATTTTGTTTTTCCAAGAATTATCTTTATCTTTCCTTCTTTCTTTCTTCTTAACGACCAAATTTGTCAGGAGTTTTTCTCAGTAACTATTACTCCGAATACCACCAAACTTGCCATGTTGACTGACCTAGCAGTGAATTTGTGCGCCTGGTTTGGGATAGTTATGGTGTTTAAAACTATGCAAATTAGGGGCAATTAAAATTTTGTAAGCTCCACATCTTCCAAACTACTGCAGATAGACACAAAATTTCAATGTGCATGTACGGGTGTCTGACGCTTGCCAATATAATGGACAGTAAATGAAAGTTGTAGAATTTCAAATTATGCTAATTAGGGGCATTGAAAATTTTTAAAGTTGAATATCTTCAAAACTATTATAAGTAAAGATGTCATTGCAACTTCAATTTATATGTTTTTGGAACAGTCGCACCCAATGAACCATGAACCAAAGTTGTGTACGATTTTGATTCATGCAAATTCGGTGAATATGCAAAATTTAAATCTTGAATAGCTTCATAACTATCATAGATAGAGGTGCCATTCTAACTTCAAATTAAAAGTTTGTGGCAGAGCGGCATCCAATGAGCCATGAACCAAAGTTGTAGTATTTTTATCTGTACAAATTCGGTGAATACACAAAATTTATATCTTGAATAGCTTCAAAACTATTATAGATAGAAGTGCTATTCCAACTTCAATTTATGGAATTGTGACATAGCTGCACCCAATGAACCACAAACAAAGTTGTGGGATTTTAATTTATGCAAATAAGGTGAATACACAAAATCCTAAATCTTGAATAACTTCAAAATTACAAAACACATTGGTACCATTCCAACTTCAATTACAGATTTGTGACATAACCGCATCAAGTGAACCATGCACCAAAGTTGTAGGCTTTTTAATTTTATGCAAATTTGGCAAATACACAATATTAAAATCTTGAATAGCTTCAAAACTACTGTTGATAGCGGTGTCTTTCAAACTTCAGTTTTTAAGTTTTTAACATTGCCATATCCACTGAGTCAAGAACCAAAGTTATATAAGTTGTAGCATTTTAACTCATGCAAATTAGGCTAATACACAAAATGTAAATTATGTGTGACTATTGCAAAGTGTAGCATTTCAAACTGTTCTCATTTTGAAGGCACCCAGACAGATTTGCTGTGAAGCAAATCTTCTTTTCTAGTTACGCGATTATATCTAAAGAACACTTATAATTGTTTTTCAATGTGGTACAGCTAGAAATGAAACTACGGATAAAATTCAGCATAGTATAATCTGATCGTGATATCCATACCAAACCTATCTCTTCGTTTAATATACCTACTGTTCTAAATCCCAAGAAGGCAACTGAATCACACGAATTCCACCAAAATTACTAAAAGTTTGCCCTGAGGTCCTGAGTTTTTCTGTTGTTAATATCATATGTCAATCAAATCTGATAAAAATCCCGCTGATCTGAAGCGGGGTGACGTCTATTCTATCTGCCAAAAAACAGGACTCAATGAACAAATGGAATTATCGTCCAGTCAAATGTATTGTCATGTTTATCTAGATTTTTTTGAAGATCTGCTGAACGATCAGATGCATGGGTCATTTCTTTAATGATGTAATAAGTTCTGTCCTCTGTGCTTTTCAGAAAAGTTACAGTTGACGAAGTTTACTCTTCAAAATTATTGCAGACTGGAAATCTGCTTTGGATAACCATGAATATGCAGGTGTGATTTTAATGGACCTGTGGAAAGCTTTCGGCTCCCAACCTCATGATCTACTATTGCAGAAACCTAAATCCTACGGTCTTTCTGCAAATGTTTGTAATGGATCAGATAGTTATTGAAAAAAGACAGAAAGCAAACGGTCAAGTACGGCGGCACTTCCACTGAATGAACGAACCTAATAAAGGGAGTGCCACTGGGAAGCACACTTTGCCCTTTGCTATTCAACATTTTTATGAATGATTTTCTGTATGTTATGGAGGGGCACTGTGAACTCTACAATTATGCTCCCAAAAATACTTTAACCTTTCATGATCATGACTGATTGCAAAATCTCATATTGTCTCTGGAAAATGCTGCAAATATAGGTATCATAAATGTATGATTGTCTCTGGAAAATGATACAGATATAGTTATCAAATGGTTTATCGAAAACAATATGAAGGCAGAGCCGGACAAATTCAAGCCTATGATTCTGTACCCTTGTACATACTGCCACATCGAAAATAGATTTTGTTTTTAATTTGATGGAGTATAAATCCCATAACATGTAAAATTACTAGGTGTCCACATCGAAGATAAGCCTAAGTTTCATGATTATATTTCTCACATTTGTAAGTAGGCTGCTAAACAAATAAACATTTTACGCACGTTCTCTCTCATTCTGAATGAAATGAAGAAGCTCCAAACCTTCAATACATTCATCTTCTCCAACTTTAATTGTTGGTCTCTCATATGACACCTATGTGGTTCTAAAGCCTCATAAAAAATGATAGACCCAAGAAAGAACCTAAGTTTGTAAATAATGACCATGCATCTAGTTACTGAAATTTAATAGAACTAAACCTACTTTGAATCTCAGTAGAATTAGAGCACTTTGTATACAAGACTACTAAATTCTCAATAGTATTAGTTCATCCTTCTTCAGTGCTATAGGTTTAAGAAATGAAACATCTTTTGATCTACGAGACAATAATAAACTGCAGGATTGTTTACAAAACCAGGGCTTGCGGTAATAACTCTCTCCGATATCAAGGGGCCGAGCTGTAGAACAACGTACCTCCTCATATTAAAGAATCCGTTGATGTCAAGCACTTTCAGAAATTAATCAAAGCATGACTTGGTCCCTCTTGCTCTTGTTTTATGTGCATTCTATGTCAAACCAGGGCTTAAGCGGATCCCATGATCTTCTTAAGCTCCTGGTAACTGGTTAGACTGGCTGTACATTCTTTCATTTGCGAGTTCGTTTTACATACCATCGCATTTCTTCTCTTTCGTTCTTTATTGTCTAACAATAGTGCTGTTGCGCTTTTTTGTTTTTGTTTTTTGTTTTTTGGTTTTTGTTTTGTTTTTGTTTTTATTTATTTGTTTGGGTCGACATGAAATAAAGATTTTTATGATCATCAAACTAAATGCTTGAAAATTTACAACTTTCCTTTATTTTCAGCGATGTACCATTTATAGGCCTATCCAAAGAAAGCCAAACCATATTTTTGGTCACAGTTTCGAAGATAAGTCATATGATTAGCCCTTTTTATATTTTGTGATAATTCATTAAGTTGGAGTAGTCATCTCACAATGACATTTGATGCGTTTTACAACTTAGTGTATCCACGTCCTTATCATGCAAGTAACTATTAACAGAACATGTCTTGTGAAACCTCACATAAATCATTCCCAACAGATTGAATGTTATAACGTATACTATTAAAACTGGTTACCGTTGCAGTTGAGATACCTTAATGTAAATAAAAATTTTATCTCTCCACATAAATTTATGGTGAAAACTTTAGTGTAAGTAGTCCTAAAGTGACCAACATACAAATCCCCTTGAAAATTAAAATAATGAGAATATATATATACATATGGCACTAAACGCTGGTGATAAAGAGTGAATTCGACTGCAAAGCACTGGCGTCTCATTGCTTTGCTCCTTGTTCCTTATATCATTGCTCGCAAGAATTATACACACGGAAACAATATTATTCGCAAAAATATTATTTTTCATTTCTACCAATTTGTCATTAGCTATATATCATGCAATGAAAAATAACAGATTTAAAATTATACTAATCACGAGGTATTTTAGACAATACTAAATGTGTAGAAAACCACAATCGAGACGAGATCCAAATTACTAGACTACACATAAGCCATTGACCAGGAACCATTGCGGATCATATGAAAATTGATAATAACTTGTAGCATTATTGTATCATGTTAATGAAGAGAATATATGACGGTATGATGTTGCGCCTTAAGTTCTCCTTTGTGGGGACACAGACTTATTTGCTTGAAATCAAATCTTAATTTCATGATAGGGAGTCGTCGGGCCATTTGTTCAAAAATGTTTTACATCTGTAGTAAAGTCAGAGGGAAGGTTTCTTCGGCATTTGACAAAATTAATCACAATTTTGTTCAAATCATAAGAATGTCCAGATTCATTCACATTTATAAATAATGCGATTTTCAATACAAACGAAGATGAAACATTTTAGAATGTATCAAATTTGACCAATTTAATTTGTTTAATGGTCTGAACAATCCCAGTATATTTTAACGACGGATAGGACAAAATTGAACGAATGATTTTAAACGAAATAAAAACGCACCATGCGTGTTTGTCACCAGCTACAGAAGTATGTTTCCAATTTTGAACTTTACATGTGTGAGTCCGTAAGGACTGGCGTGGAGATCCTGCTGGGAAAGTTACAGGCCAACTTTGAAGTAAGGAAAATCAATTGTTCACAATGATAGAAAGGACATAATAGGAATATCAGTATATTTGCTTTTGACAGACAGCCAGACAAACAGAGAGAAACTAGAAAAGTAGGATTTTCTTGTTAGCTAATTGGTCCGTGTGCTTAGAAATCTTTTCAAGATTGCCCTAATCGGTATTTATTTAACTCTAGCAACAATAATTTTATTGAACTGCTAAAAAAAGACATAAACAAGCTGTGTCACAAACCACAAACAATGCACAATTCGTATTTCAGTACTACAGTGTATTATCGCTACAACAATGTACAATGGGTTTTTACGCACGTGTGTATGATATGCACGGCAATGTTACGACAGTGTACATTGGGCACTTCAGTACTAAGTGTATGATCGGTAGGACACTGTACAATGGATACTTCAGTACCACAGTGTATGATTGGTACAACAATGTTGCGACAATGTGCAATTGGTACTTTAGTACTACCGTGTATGTAACTGTTATATTTTTGATGACAGAGTGAACCTTCAGACTCCATTGCATTTTTAATTTTTCTCGCCAGGTGTCACCACCTATCAGAGAGCTGAACAAATCTGTTTAGACGAGTGTGCATACTTTTGAAGATACAGTGTGTATTCAAGATTTGAAATTTCAAATGCCCTTAATTTGCATAATTTAAATTTGTGCAGCCTTCGCTACCAATTAATCAGATGCGTACTAGTCCATAACATAGGAGTAGAAGTTGGAATGGCATCTCTATCTATTATAGCTTTGAAGTTATTCAAAATTTAAAATTTTCAACGGTGCTACTTAGCATACTTTAAATAGGGGTGATCTGGGTTGGTTTAATATCTTGAAACAGAGCCCTTCATTTTCATGGTGCATATTTGTGACACCAAGCAACCCATGCCATTTGAGGCAAGGTGTGAAAGTGGGTCAGCAAAGTCAATTACATTACAGTGAACCTAAAAATCCTGAAAGTTTCACCCTGCATAGAAGGAAGAATTTTGTATTCCATCATCTAATCTACATGAAGTACACATATATTCATCCAGCAATTGCACCCTGGTGTGATAAAGTGCAAGTTTAAAGCTTATTTGACAACATATTGAGAGGTTAAATTTATTCCTGCTATATTTCAAAAGGTGAGGATCATGGAAAGTGACCACAAGATGTGGGCAGTCAACTGTGAACAGGATGGGCAGCACCATCTTTAGGTGAATTTAGAACTAACCTGGATCTCTCCTATTGCTAGAACTTTTGTTTTTAATTCATTAGGTGCGCAATAGTCGACAGCTCCATAGTAGAAGTTGGAATGACATCTCTATCTATTATAGTTTTGAAGATATTCAAGATTGAAAATATTGAAAACTTCTAATTAGCACAATTTAAATTGCTACAACTTTTGTTTGAGATTCATTACATGTGAATGTTAAACATGTGCAATGGTCGATAACCCCCTTGTAGAAGTTGAAATGACATCTTTATCTATTATACATTTGAACATATTCAAGACTTAAAATTTCAAATGCCCCTAATTTGTATAATTTAAAACACCTAATAGTGTCAGAGAAAAGTGTTGGACAAATTCATTGGTACAGAAGAATGAAGAAAGAAAGAAAGAACTTTAGGAAAGCAGAAAAGTATGTGTTGACACACACATTTAAATAAATAAATAAATAAATAAATAAATAAAATAAATAAATAAATAAATAAAGTAAGTAGGGAAATAAGTAAGTAAGTAAGTAAATAAATAAATAAATAAATAAATAAATAAATAAATAAATAAATAAATAAATAAATAAATAAATAAATAAAGTATTTGCAGGAAAACTAAAAGTCTCGGTTGTTGGCACCCAACCTGTATTAAATGGTTCCCACTACTGTCACCAGATGTCTGTTTTACTTCCGGGAAACCACATCAGCCTCGATTTCGTGGCAAGCTGTGGTAGAGCAAAATGTTTGGAGGACAGGCGCCGGTTTTAGTGCTTAGTGAGTATTGTTTCTGGTAACCTTGTCGCCGATTTCAATAAATGAGAATCAATCTGAAGGTGTCTTTTTGTTTCAGATCAAAACACAAAGCGAGAGTCGGGGAGGAAGGTTCAGCTGGGCAATGTCTCGGCCGCCAAGGTAAGCACGTTGTCCGCCATGGTTTCCAGAATATACCATGTGTTCAGACATGACATACATGTGCAAGTCATACTCTTTCTGAGAGCTGCATTTGGGAATATCAGTTATTCCAGTTAGACACAACGTAAGTTGTGCTATTCATGTACTTACATTGTTGCAACATGTTGAAAATGTGGAAATCAGTAATGTGTCTGACGTTCAACAATACGACGAAGAGAAAAGTTACAAATTGACACTTGGACTTCCTATGGGCATTGGCACTGTGCATCAGTGCATGCATGAATGACTCATGCACAGAATAAATTGTTGTCAAGGAAAGCGAACTCCAGAAATGACAGGGATTGTTTTCATTCAATGGTTTTCGTTTGTTGCCGCGTGTTTAAATTTTAATTGATATTGGTGAATACCATTCAGTTGTGCATATATCGCAGACACAGGCATTGCAAGCACAGGGGCAACCAGCAGCATGGTTGTTATATTCTGGTTGATATGAACACATTCATACTGACTGCCAAAGTCACTGTCCACTGAAAATACTGATAAGGGTTAGAAGGAAACAAACAAAAATCCCCCCCCCCCCCCTACGCTGTTTTCTTGCTTTAAACACCTTCTGCTACCCCGGCACATATAATCTATATATCAAAGATTCGTCCCAATCCACTCTCTTGATCCCTGCCTAATGATTGAGCTGTCAGATGTATTCAGCCCACTTAGGCCATTTTATTACTTGCGTGTATGCAAGACTAAGACCATTCATGGTGGCATAGCCTAGGTCAGTAGCTCTCCTTGTCATAGGTTTGGCACAATGCACCCAGCCTATGCTGAGAAAACCTATTGACTTAGGCCGGGGCAAATATAACTGGGCTAGGCTGAAACTGGCGAGAGAAGCCCGACTGTCCAAAACAAAGTTTGATCAGTTTTGTCACCTGTGTGACTCATCAGAGACTGAGGTTAACAGCTCCCATTATGTGCTTATATACCAGGGTGTAAGGCACGTTGCTAACATCCCACGTTATTGAACGTACATCATGCAGTATGTGTAAGTGTGGCCATGCCTAGTCAAGCTGCCGTTGCATGGTTCCCTGTGGTTTAGCATTGTACTACAAGGGCCGAGTGTCATGTCACGAGTGTGTCAAGTCACACACCCAATGACCACCAGTCATAAATTGTAGAGTGCAGTGTCATGTGACAGCAATGGTCTGCAATTGAGGGGCTGCCCTTGCGGCAGCTGCAGCATGACTTGCCTGGCAGTGCCAGAACCACTGACTTAAGACTATAGGCGTGTAAGTACTTGAACAAAAGCTTTTTTCATGAAGAATTTAAATATGCAATTGTCATCTTAAATCTAGGTAAATATACAGAAAAATCAGGGACTGGTATGGAATGAGTTTAAAAAACAGCTTGAAAAGGTCAGCCATAAAGTCACTGGCTCAACATTTTCAGGGAGAAATAATGAAATAAGAGGCAGTGTGACAGTAAGCATGTGCACACACTTGAATCTTTGACATTGTTCTTATTACCAGATACATAGAAAACCTGTGCAACCCAGTGTCTGTAGCAGTTTCCATTGTGATCTTATTTTAATGAAGACGGCCAGTGGCTGCAATTTGGCAGAGATAATGGTCCATCCAGTTTTGATCATTTGAACCACTCAGGAACCTAATGGTTCATGGCTGAGTAGCTCATATAAGCAAGTGTAATTTGCTGTCATCACACATGTACATTGTGATTATGTGAAGGTGGGATGTGCATTACATTTGGTATGGTTTCCACAGCCTGTTAATAATTTCAAACAGGTCCCTGGAAAGACATTTACCCTCCAAATGAGTATAAATCAGTTGGTGTAGCAACAAGGATAGTTGGTACAAGCTACATTAGGCTTAAAAATCCAATTGAACTCTGGTCCACTGAATGCCCTGGATAATGGCAATCAGAATCAATGGAGGTTGTTTCTAGATGTTACTTTTGTCATTGACCTGTTGCTAATTGTACACATGATGTGTCTGTAGCTACAGCTGCTGGTAACATGGGTAAATTTGTCTCAATCACATATGCCTGGTGGGTAATGAGTGCTCATGAGAGAGGTATTGTTTTTAGATATTTAAGGAAATGATAATGAATATGTTCAAAGTTAAAGCACAAATATTGGAATACATTACCACATTGCCCAAATTTTTTAAAAATCTGAAACAGTAAGATTAAAAACAGAATACCAGGATATGGGGGGGGGGGGCATACTCCCCTTGTCTTATGCTAATTTTGGACAGCTGTACAATTTTTTTCAGGTCACAGAAGGTTATGGAATATACAGTTCAGAAGATACACAAACTTATTCCCCCACCCCCAAATAACTGCACACATATACTGAAGATTAACAGAACTTTTATGTTTTTCTCTTGTCAGATTAAAACTTCAAGGATTTTAAAAAATCACGCATAACGTAAATAATAAGAACACAATCTGATATTTCAATAAACAAGTGAGGTATCATTCTAATGCCAGTTGCCCTGTCTTTGCTATAAAACAGGGTTGTGAGCAGATTATTAAAAAATCTAGTGACCATTAAGGGGATATATCCTGCATCTATTAGACAAGAATCTATCCAAATCATGTGCAACCTGCACATCTCTTATCACCTTTCCCCTGTATACGGGTGAATTTGTGAGCCGTTCCATTGTTTAGTCTTTGACTTAGTTGCCTTCCCTTTACCAATGAGCTTTGGCTACACCATGGCCTACTTGTGAGAACATATGTCCTCGTGCTATGTGGTAAATGCAAAATCAAGGGATAAAAGTTCTGAAAATTGGGCCAGATAAGTTTCATGGGAGAAACAAATTCTTTCACACAAGCTGCAAAAGGACCATTCCTTCAGTTCATTCAAACTTACATGTTCATAGCTTGATTGCAGCATTTTATGTTAATGAATGATTTAATGTCTGTTTACAGACCATAGCAGATGTAATCAGAACATGCCTGGGACCCAGGGCAATGTTGAAGGTAAGTCAAGAAGCAGATTTTATTACTAATATCTGTTAATGTTGTTGACCTAGAAGATATACTTTGAGCTAGAAATGTATCAAGGGTCTGTTAAACACTTCTGGTCCAATTTAAGCAGTTGACACCCAAACATTTTTTTTCTGAAATTATATTTGTTGCGTCTCTATCCTCAAAAACTTCAACATGCTTATACAGATCTTGAAATAGCTTTTCAGATTTAAATAATATGATATCCAGGTATGTTTCTATGTGTTGAAACAGATCCACATTCACCAATATGCTTTAGCAGATTTTTAACCCTTTCCTGCAAAATTGCCCCAAAGTTTCTGGATGTTTCAGCCTCAATCTTTTCATATAGAATTTTTGTTAACAAGAAAGCTGAGTATTATGGGTGATAGCTACAGTGGTGATTAGAACTAGCTTCCCTCCGCAGCACATCATCCCATGATTAAATTCACTGGAACTGCACTTCAGATGCGCTCTAGTTGTGCTTGAAGCAACTTTGAGGTGCAAGCACAAGAACTGCATTGAATATGTTGCTCAGATTTACCCATTGGAACAGAACGAAATGATGGACACGTAGAAATGTCACTGTGTCATATCTGGGCATAAAATACCAGATGCACTGATGTGAGATGGTCAATCAGTTGCAATTAAACCAGAATAACTGCACTCATGCAAAAATAGCATGGTTGATATGCAGGAGATATACCGTGATGCAACTGGCATAAATTTGGGAAAGTTTGAAGAAATGCTGTCAAATCTTATTATCTTGCTTATTTTACAAGTTATTTATAATTAGTGGTTGGATTTAATGAAGGCAAAACTGACACACTTAGCAAAAACAATGCTTTCAATGCATAAATGCAGTCACAAGACTTAGTCTTTATTGGTACCAAATGTATAGTGAATATCTTCTTGTAAATCTTGCAATCTTAACAGAAAGCTGCAGAAGAACTATCTGAGTTCTAATGCGATGAAAATATGAAAGCTTTTATACTTTAACAGCATTAAAACGGCCAGATTTTCTGCCTTTACCATATTCGGCAAAAGGCCGACATCCATGCATGTTGTTGAGACCTGGGCGGAAGTCCCGGGAAAAGTGATGGTCTGGGCCCTCTTGACGCTCCTTTTTGTCCAAATGACATATCTTTCCCAGTCATTTTTATAGATTCATAGTAAAGTCATGAACACCATCTGGATGAAGTAGGCATTTTTGAATCCTTTCCTTCATATCACCATCCTACCAACATTGTAACTAAAAAGCAGGATGGAGTGTTTCTTGGGTGAAATTGTTGATTATGCAAAGAAGGGCCGTCAACTTTGATCAGCGTCATTATACTGCCTGCACTACCCTATGCTGTTTTACATTTTACAATGCATATCCAGCACATTCAATGAATTTGAGTCTTTCTGCGGCTCATGTCCTCATATTTTTATCACTGTGGGTCTTTCCCCAAAGTTTGTGGAATTTTTTGCTGTCAAAATTTAATAATGGATGGCAACAATAAACTTGTTACAAGTGTCACATGTATGTCACCCTGTTGGGAAAGTTCATCGAAGAACAGCATCCATGTTGTTTTCAATGCATTGCTCTGCAGATACTGGAAAATGAGGTATTTTATGCTATCGCCAGCAGCCCAAACTGCGTTTCTGAAGTACATGTATTAAGATCAGAATATTTGGATTGATGACCCTATAACCTCGAATGAGAGTCCAAATATGGATACAATGTATTATCATCAAATTTGACTGATTTTTATGGCTGCAAATATCAACCCACATCAAATTAAACCAATTGGAGGAGCGTATCCCAAATAGGACAGGCTTTGGGCTTTCCCACGGTACCAAACATTCCAGACATTTGTAAACAAATATGGCCCAACAATGCAAACTTGTGGCAACTTGCATTTTTTCTGTGGATTTCAACACTTGTACTTGCTTTGAATTACAATTAATGATTATTCATACTGTATGGACAAATAAATGAAATGTCACTGCCAAAAACTATGACGTTGCATCATTCATACTACCCACACAGTACATGCTGACAGCTGTTCGTATAGGCAGCAATGCGGGAACAGACAGCGACTGTTTTGGTGTGTTCATAGGACATTTTTACCACTTACGAGGAATTAATTTGAGTAGTAAAGTGGACTGAAACCCAAGTAATATGAGGGGAAAAGAGTTCATCTATGCATTGTTACAGTAAACAAGAAAATTAATACCAGTGATGACTATGGTAATTCCAGTGCCCGTTTATTGTTCGCGCCATTTCCAGTTTGTCACGTTTCAACTTCAATGAGGATCCGACACATACAAAAGCGCAACAGTTAAACACTTATGTATAAAAGAAATTTAGCATTTGTACTGACAACTAACATTGAAAGTTTGTTGAGTTGGGAGCTTTCGAGGCTTATCCAAGCCTCTTCATCAGCCTAAGGAGCTGTTGCGTAATCTTGTGACCCAGGTGTTATGGGGTCACGAGATTTAATGATCTCTCGGTAAATTGCTGGGAGGGAGTGTCGGCCTCGGTCTCTGTTTAGGCTTGGCATTAAACACTTCTGGCATTAGTGGTAGTCTTAAACGGCAGGTACTACTGTATGGAGGATTTCTCCAGTTAAATGTAAGGAAAACTAGAGGAAGTAAAGTGTGAGGAGTCAGCATGACTTGGTAGAATATATTGAAAAAAAGAATTCTTACTTTCCTAAATGGGTCTTAGAAAAAACGTTACTGGGATCAAACTTTTGTGAAGGATGGCCATGTGAAATGTCGCATGGATTTTCGTTTTGCTTTTTAGACAGTGCTCCCCATGTTAAACAAATAGGATTTAATATTATTTTTCGGCAGACTTTCCTAATTTCTTTGTGATGCCAGTTGGAGCCTCAGCTTATTCTAAGAAAAAATACAAGGTGATCTGTTCCATTTGAAAGTTGGTCATCTTGATCAAAGACTAGTACTGTTAAATGCAAGTAGATTTACGAGGCCAGTGCCTAAAAATATTGCATTGTACTGCAAAGGGGATGGCATTTCAATTTAATGTGTAGAAGTGGTCTGTTTTAAGGGTTGGCCTCTGGTCCAGGGGACTATTTAAGTGATATCACTTGCGTGTACTAGTATGTTCATTTTAGCACAAGCAACTAGATTTTTTAACTGTGCAGGTGCTGCCACCTGTTAAAATCTTCACAAACTTGCACTTCAGCAGCTGAACGAAGGACATGGCTTTGAAGCAGGAACAACCTGTGGCAGGTGGCTGTCTCTGTCTATTTTATGCTTTGTGGTGTTTGAGAACTTTTCAGTTTTGTCCCTTGTTCCTTTCATGATCAAAAACAGATCAGTCTGGCCTGTATTCATGAACATAACATAACATATATGTATTGACAGTCTATTCAGTGGCTGGAATTTGTCCCTGGCAAGGAAAGGCAGTATGTATGTATGTATGTATATGTATATGGATATGTATATGTATGTGTATGTGTATGTGTATATGTATATATATATATATATATATATATATATATATATATATATATATATATATATATATATATATATATATATATATATATATATCATAGTGGGCACATGAAACTCATTTGTACCTTGACACTATTACTTCAGTTGAATATACTTTGGTGACCTGGACATCATTTTCAAGGTCACAGGAGCCGTATGTGTGTGTAGAGGTGGACCCATGCTTTACCTTAAAGTGTCAGTAGTTTATACAATTATTTATTTTTATGGGTCTGCCCCGTGGGGAAAACCCTTTTGGTTTTTGGGTTGTCTAGATTTCCATCCGTCAGCATGTTTATATTCTCGTTACCATGATATCTACAGAATGCCTCCATGCATTTTGTGCTCAAATTTGGCAATATGCTTACCGTACTGGACGCCATAATAGTCGCAGCTGGAGGGGTAAAATAATTTTTTCAAAGCCATACCTGCGACTATTATGCAGACTACAGTCTAAACTTCCGGGGACTTAGCCTGGGAGGAAGTTTTCTTGACGATGGAAAAGACCGGTGGCCATGTTTGTTTACATTGCCGGTGTACATACATTGTGATCGTCGTCAAAAAGTCTCAATAATGCAATAAAATGTATAACTATAGGCTTACCCTTACTATAATCTGCGTATTCTTGTTCATAGTTTAATATGCAGACAGAAAAACGGGGGAAATACGCTCGATCAGTGTTCATAAGACAAGCATGCATGTTTGCCATGTGTTAGTCACATGACACAGTTGTGTTTATGCAATCTCGCGAGAGTCTCGAAAACGAGATTAGTCATGGCGGCACCCTAATGGAAGCGCATGTGGATCATCCACGATGTTTTTGCAGCGAGATTTAAGAAATTTAAATGACACAATTTTAAAACAAATACCAAAGTTTGATAACTCATAATGTTTTTAAGTAGCTGTATGATAGCATTTACCCGCTGATAGCGAGAATCTGACACAAAACGACAGTTTCAACATGAAAGTGAGGAGCGAGATTCTAGTTCACTTTTCACATACCGAGACAAAATAAAAAGGCAACCCAGGTGGATGTTTCTAAGTTTATTTACCTTCATTTTAACTTTATTCACCAGCTTTAAATCATAGATTTTTGTTCATTCCTTGTCATGAGCAGCCTGGTTATACTTCTTCATGGTGATATCAGGGAGACCTTTTTTTTTAATTTTTTGGGGTGCGACTATTGTGCCACACATACCTTGAGGTGTCTTATTCCCCCTCCACAGTTGGGGGTGCGACTTTTGTGCGGGTGCGACTATTATGGCGTCCAGTACGGTACTTTATCTTGCAAGATGAACTGATTAGATTTTGGTGTCATCATGACCTAATATGAGCAAATGGCATCTTAAGTACATGCTCGTTGGGGCTCCTGACCGCAATATCTCCAGAATGCTCTAATATTTAATGCATTTTGCTCAAATTTGGTAGTATGCTTATCTCATAAACTAGCATGCTAAGATGAACTGATTAGATTTTGGTGTCACCATGACCTAATTTGAACAAATGGCAGCCTAATTATATGTTTGTTAGGGCTTGTTACTGCAATATCTGCAGAATGCTTCCATGTATCTTGCACAAATTTTATAGTATGATAATCTTGTATAGCAGGATAATCTGATTAGATTTTGGTGTCATCTTGACCTAATATAAGCAAATGGCACCCTAATTACATGTTTGTTAGGGCTCATTACCACAATATCTCCAGAATGCTTCCATGTATTTTGTTCACATTTTGTAGTATAATTATCTTACATTCGAATACGAACTGATTAGATTTTGGTGTCACCATGACTGTAGGGCTCTTTATCATGATATCTCCAGAATGCCTCCATGCATTATGCTCTAATTAAAGTATGATAGGAATAATAAAGGGTCTGCTCCATGGGGGAACCCTTTATGTTTTCGGGTTGTCCATCCGTGCGTCCAGATGTCCGTTCGTCTGGATGTGCACATTTTCGTTACCATGTTATCTACAGAATGCCACCATGTATTTTGCTCAAATTTAGTAATATGCTTATTTTACCTGGCAAGTCGAACTAATTAGATTTTGTTCTCATCTTGACCTAATTTGAGCAAATGGCAGACCCTTTCAGTCAGTGCTTTGCATTGAAGGTATGTCTGGTTTCTGTAATTATTTGGGGGCTTGCTAGATGAACTTTTACTTGATGATATCTTCACCTGCATTTTGAACATAAGAGTATTGCGTGACAGGTGATCTTGTGGTACATGTATCTTTACAGATTCACTTTTCATATACTTAAAATGGATAACAAAAAGTGAGCACAGGAAACAAATTTTCACAGAATGTTGTTACAGTCCAATGTTTGATCAATCTTGCTTAGAAGTGAAGAAAATATAGGGCCTACAAATTAAACTTACTGTTTTTGCTGACACAGTGTGGGGGTCTATCAAGAAATTTATAAGGGGGTGGGGGGTGGATGGAGGAGAGGTCCATTGCCAAGCCTCCCCTCCCCCCCACCTGAATTCTTAGCAACTTTAAACCCCCATTTGGCACTTTTGTATTTGTGTCTTTTTGCCCAGAACCACTTCCTAGTAGTCAATACCCTATTCCACAGTCCTAACCCTTTACTCTCCATAAGCTAACCTGTCCCTGTTTGACCTATATACATATGGAATTACTATTGTCCATATTGCACACATTCCTCTGTAAAATGTTGACATAGGCTGTATCAGCCCAAACAAGGTCTTCAGCGGGTAAATACTCAACATGTTGTGGAGCCTATTCCCCCTACATGTCTCTCTGAGTAGCAGCTCCTTGTCCTAGCTAAATATTCAGCAAAGACAACCCACCTGACAGAACAAGAAAGCCATATTTTTGGTATGCAGCATTGCTGTTCTATAAATTTCATGAAACTTATGTCATATAAAGGAGAAAAAGCAAGAGAAGATGTGTGCATTCTATTCTGATCCCCTGTCTATCCATGCTTGCAAACTATGGGCCATTCTGCACAAATCAGCAGGAAGGTCATATAATATATTAGAGACTATTCATTTAAAATTAAAAAGTATATGTTCCCATCTTTAAGCTTTTTTGTGTCTAGTGAGATACATGAGACAAACCTACTATGTTTTATCAAGAGAAATTATTTTCCAAGGGACATTTTCGTCTTATAAATATTTTAGACACCAAAAATAGGACATTTCATTGTGTTAATCTAGCCCAGGTGAGGCAGTAATTACAGAACACTGGTAATTTATTGAAATACTGACATGTCTAAAATGACATGTAAACATTTGTTGGGTGGTAAGTTCAATAATTATTATTACAGTTTGTTTGGACTAACACATAAGATCTGTGTGTTAACCTAGGGTAACAGTTGGTGTTGTCAGCTGATAATATCAATTTTGTGTTGTACATGACAAAGATACCAAGTTGATATATTGATCATTTTTGACATATTTTCCAAAACTGCTCTTCAGATTCACTTCAAATTTGATGGGGATGTACCTTGGGTGGGTCTCTACCAAGTTTGTTCAAATGGTCACACTCCAGTGATTTTTATTTAAAAAACAAATCAATGGAAGAAGTTCATTTTCTATGTTATTTGATTCATTTATCTGATGCTCATTTAGGGAATAGATGGTGTCATTATAACAAGTTTTCACTTTATTTTGTAATTATTTTTTTTTTTTCATTTTTTTTTTGTAAACCAAAGATTACAAAAATCTTCTTAGAAACGCCAAGCCAATTGCTTTGAAATTGCATAGGGACACTTCTTGGCACCCAAAATCATAATTTGTTCACTAGGTCGTGCTGCAATTTTTTTCCATATTATGATTTTTTTGTGTGTGTGTTAAAGCTATTTTTGGCATCTCCACTGTCACTCAGATTGTGCTAAAACTTGGTGGAAATGTAGCTTGTGGAAGGGGTAAGCAAAGTTGTTCACTTAGGTTGTGATCCTGTAGATTCCTGATTTTCAATAGATTTTTCCATTCGGGTATGTGTTGGTTAATGCATGAATTTGTATCAATTGATTACAATGCAAGTAAATGGGGTGCAATGAAAATTCACATATTTTTTACTTCTCCACACTTGAAAACTGTGAAAATCCAGAATTTTGGACGAAGGTTCTGGAAAAGTCCTTGAATTTTATTTTTAAGCATCACCTAATGAGGCAAGTTTGACTGTTGCCAAGAAATATGAATATTTTCCACAAACTTAAGCATTTATGAAATTAAAACCACATTTAGATGAACATATTCTGCTGTCATTTTCCTTTGAAGTGGCTGGCAAATTCTATTTGTCAAAATGTAACACTGCTAATTACAAAGTATCTTTTTGCTTTTAACCCATGTAGGTTTGACAGTTTTGATTAAATCAGGCCCTCACCAATTATGTGAGCCTTATTTAAATGTACAGCCTACTTCAGGGACAAATACACTGTGTCAAACATACAGGGAACAAAGTACATCTTCAGGCCCAATTTTACCCTTATGTATAGACAAAAAAAAATATAGACTTGATAGAGTCCATCTCAGGAATACAACCCATACTGGTTGTAGGCCTGCATAACAGTTAAGTCATATTTAATCCATATTGAATGTATCTTTAAAAATGACTTCGGTAATATGATCCACATATAGGCTGCTTTGTAAGTTTGTGGAAAGTCTACTGCCTATTTCAAAAATGGAGTCCGATTCATATATGGTTGGAATAAATGATAAATGTGGAATGATATGCATTGGTTCTATTTGTAAAGGGTTGAAAGTGATGATTTTAACAATTTGTCTGTTGTGTTCTATTGCTGGATCTGGTCCTTGAAACTTGATTTAAGTGCTTGAAAAAGTCCTTGAAAGTCCTTGAATTTACTTCTCACGAACCTGTATGAACCCTGAATGTAGCTTGTGGGAGTGTTGAACAAATGTGTGTATGGTTGCTAGGTGATGATACTGTGCATCCCTGATTTTTAATGCATTTTTCAATTCTGGTACCTTTCAGTTAATGCATGCATTCCTTTAGATAATTGTGTAACTTAGTGGGATTGTTCCAATCTCATTTTCCAATCAAGGTGGGCCTAAGTACTTCACGTTGCTCTGTTCATCATAGATCAGCTGAGCATAAGCTCATCAGAGCCCTCTTGTTGGAATCAGCCCTAGCCAGTTGCATATATAATCTTTAATTATATAGGACTTTCATTGTTGTAAAAAGGTTAGGGTGGGGGTAGGGGGAGACAGTCACAGAGCATGGTATGATTTTTCTGTATGATAGGTATAAAAGCTGACAGTAATATTCTTTAGGGGTAGTAACATGCAACCTTTGTATTACACGATTTGAGTGAATAAAGAGGCAGAGCTTTTGACATTTTCCTCCTACAAGAATAAGGACACTCCTGACATGCCATTATACAGCTTGCATTGCTTTTTTTACACAACCATGGTTTGTGTGTATCTCCAGGTTGTAGAGAAGATTTGTTCTCCAATGGTTTGTATCTTCAGATTTTGCAAAATGTAGAAAAATATTCACCACAAATGTGTTTCTTGTGTGTTGCATAAACAAATTGTGTAACTGAAACTGTATTGTGTACTAAATTATTTGAGCCGTTGAACATCTTCCTTCAGCCATATATATGTCTCTGTTTGGTGTCCACATCCTGAAAAATTGGGAGTGACCAAAGGGGATTCCAGATTTTTAAAGATTTTTTTTTTTTTTCTCAATTCGGGTCCTTTTTGGTAAATGCACCTTTCCTATTGATTACTATCCAAGTCAATAAGCATTCTAATGCTAATTCACATTTTGGACCTCTTGGAAGAATCTGTCCGTCAGATTGACTTCAAACTTGGTGGCAATGTACCTTGGGTGAGTCTCTACAAAGTTTGTTTTGTTTGAATGGTCACACTCCAATGATTTTTTGATTTTTTATGTTTTTTTTTTTTCTGGAAACTCTTTAAAAAAGTTTTAATAGGATAGTATTATTTTATCTCCACCTCCATTTTGTCTTTTTATGTTCAGTTTGACATATACAGTAAAACCTCCACTACAGAACACCTCCGACTAGTGAACACCTCTCACTTCTGAATACTTTTTTTTCAGTCCTAAATGTTTACATGTTATTTAATAGGCACCTGGGTGTTGTTGGATGTTCATAACCTGTCACTACCGGACACCTCTCACTTCTGAACAGGGAACACTTTTTTTCAGTCCCAAAGTCACAAATGAACCTCCCACTACCGAACATGTGCTGCCACAAACGATCAAACCTGGCACATTTCATTTCATGGAGGTTACAGACCACAGTTGTGATTGGCTGGTTGCGCATCCCAACGGAGATAGTCAATAATTGTGAAAATACTGTGTTTTCAGCATGCTGTAGCTTCTGTTTAAATAAAGTTAGCTAAGTCAGGTTTGCTGCATTGCAGAGTTGCTTCATTGGTGGTCATATGGGTGCACTGTCTTCCAGGCCAGGTGGGAACTTTATGGTGGGGAAGGACAATGATGTGACCCTGGCAAGAGCACAGTTCATACACCTGTATAAAGCTGACATCCAGGTGTTGTTTCGTATTTCAATTATCACAAATTAACGAGCTGGGAATTGTATGACAAAAATCCGTCCATATTTTTCTGACATTTTTATGTGTTAAATAGGGCCTGTATTTTTCCGTTTCAAAATGAGTGTTTTTCCGTTTTGGGAAACTACAAATTCCGTTTCATTTCCGTTTCACTAATTCTAGGGCTCCATTTTAGCACTGGTCAATAAAAAAGGAAAAACAGTTGATCTTATCGCCTCTGGAAAATGTTGATCCATCGACGAACGGCAAAGTGACTCCATATTGTTTACTATGTACGTTGACAGCCTCCACCTACAGACGGCGCTATTACCATTGTACCTCTGTTGCGCGTTATATCTATATGCCATGCAAATGAATGGATATGGTAGTAATGGGGTCTATAGCGCGCAAATGTGCGGCCTGTCGTTAAATTTGCTCCACGTGGTATCGATAACGCCGCCGACTCGTCAAATTTGGATCCAAGTCCGTGTGTTTTGCTTTATGCGATGACATATGTGGTGATTTTGAATTATTTGAGAGGCAAAATTCACAAATTCCGCTTAATTTCCGTGGCATTTGCCGATTTCCGTTCCAAATCATAAATTCCGTTTGAGATCATAGATTCCGCAAATTCCGTCCGTTTTCCGCGATCGCGGAAAAGTACTGGCCCTAGTTAAATGCCGTTCACGGAATTTCAAAATACCAAAATGCTGATATTTTAGACTGAAAAATGCTAATATGAAAAATAGAAGGATTTATAACTGTGGTCTGTGGCCTGCATGTAAATCACCCTGGTGGGCCAACACAGGAAGGCTGGTAAGACATGCCTTTGTTATGCTCTGCTTCCCACCCTGTCTCTGTGGTAAACAGATCACACCTTGGTTGGTACAATCAAGGAGGCTAGATAGAGATCCCTATCTAGCCTCCTTGGTACAATTTATCAACATTATTGTCTAATCGTCTATGAAAGAATGCCTGGCTTAGCTCAGAACTGCTTTTGGTTGATATCTCTACTGACCAATCAGCCATCAAAACCAACAGCCCACTGAGTAAGCTGAGCAGTCAATTGAGAACCCTGAATGCTGGAATTGTCTCCAAATAAAGTGGAAACTGCATTGTTTTCATAGCATTTTGGTGTGACATCCCACCTTAATTGCACTTCAGTGTCTGTGATCTCACGTAGAGTTAAGCATTGTCTTAATAAGTTGATATGTTTGAGTGAAACTGGTTGTGACTGAAACAATTTGATGTTTTGACAGCACTAAGTGGCACAGTACAGATGTAGCTTTAAATTAGAAACACCAGCATGAAAGTGTACTCACCTCAGAGACTGAGGTGGAGGGGCAGAGACTCACACACAAAGTCAATCTTTCAACACATTACAGTTTCCAGTGGATATTGTATAATTTTTGACATATTCCGTGAGAAGCTGTGTATGGAGGAATAAACTCGATTACTCATCCATGGTATGACTGAATTTGTGTTATAAGGATACATCTTGTGCATGTAATGTCATTTGTTTGAAGAATGAATAGATAGTTTTGTTGACATAGCTATACACATAATATGTCAAGTTTATAACCCAGCAGCCAAACATCCCAACCTCCGACTACTGAACACCTCTCACTACTGAACACTTTCACTCAGTCCCCAGGGTGTTCGGTAGTAAGAGGTTTCACTGTAGCATCAAATGTACTATACCAGACGCTCAGCAAGTGCTGATTCCATAGGGCGTAGCCCTTGTTTTTTAGGGGACCACGGAAGGCTAGTCCCTATACTGATCACAGGTTCCGTGTGTGCGTGCGTCCATCCATCCGGATTGTTTCTGCATGATAACTTGAGAAGTTTTTTGAGCTAGGGCTTTCATATTGTACAGGATTTTAGTCCTCTATAAGGCTACCTTAAGTTTTGAGATGGGTGACCTTGAGTGGATTCTCAAGGTCACGGAGCCACATTAGTGAATTTGGTGTCCACCTGATAACTTGAGAAGTTTCTGAACAAGTGCTCTTATATTGCACAGGCTTATTGTCCTTTATAACAACTAGGTCAAGTTTAAAGGTGGTTGACTTTGACCCAATTCCCACGGTCACAGACCCACATTAGTAAATTTGTGTCATTTCTGCATGATGACGCAAGAAGTTTTTAAGCTAGAGTTTTCATATTGCACCAGATTTTAGTCCTCTATAAGTTCTAAGATGAGTGACCTTGACCCAATTGTCAAGGCCACAGAGCCACATTAATGAATTTGGTGTCTGCATGATAACTTCAGAAGCTTCTGAGTTGGGGCTTTGATTATGCACAAGATTATAGTCCCCTGTGAAGGCTAGGTCAAGTTTGAGGTGACCGTGACCAAATTTCAAGGTCACATTAGTTAATTTGGTGTCTGCATGATAACTTGGGAAGCTTCTGAGTTGGGGCTTTTATATTGCACACGATTATAGTCCCCTGTGAAAGCTAGGTCAGGGTTGAGGTGACCTTGACCCATTCAAGGTCACATTAGTAAATTTGGTGTCGGCATGATAACTTGAGAAGTTTTCAAGCTATAGGGATTTCATATTGTACATCATCATAGTTTTCAATCAGGCCACAGTGAGGTTTGAACGTGAGTGACATCGAGCCAATTTCCAATGTCACACTGTCACTTTTGTGAGGTTTAGTGTCCGCACAATAATAACTTTTTCATTTGTGGGTTTTAGATAGTACATGATTATATTCCCTTATAGGACCTTGCCTCCTAAGCAGACTTTCTTGGGGCGATACACTATGTTGGCCCCCAGCTGGGGGGTAGTAGACCGCCAAGAACGGATGTTTAGCAGGCAATATAGGACCATGGTGAAGTGCAAACCTGAGTGACCTTGACCCACATCTCAAGGTCACACAGCCACTTATTTGCTTCTGGATGCTGGATTTTATGTCCAACAATTTATTGCTGTATATAACTGACTTTGAACCCGCATCCAAGGTCAGTTTACCCAATGTCCAAGATGAGATATATTTGCTGCCCTAAACTGTCCCACGTTTGTACACAGCAGTCCCCTCCGTGGTGCAAGCACCATTATTAAATATGTTTTGTTTTGATTTTTTGAAAAATCATAAAAAGATTGTCTTCTGTGAAACCACCAGGCCAACTGATTTGAATTTTTAAAAAACATTTTTTGTGTTTTTTGGCTATTTTTGATGTTTAGATACATGTCGGGGGTGCTCGACAGTGGCGTGCTAGGGGTATAACTATGATTTTAATAAATAAGAACAAGGTAAAATAAAGCAAACATTGGCAAAAGACAAGTTTTATATTGTACCAAAAAATTACTGGCATACAAGAAACGTACCAGGTCAGGTGCACACTGTGGACCATGGTTTACCAGTATTTCAGTAAAACCGCACACCCTTACTTCTTATAGGCTGATTGTCTAGGTCAGGTTAGGATAAGCCCTCTTGTTAAGAAATTTTCAAAATTAAAAAAATTGGCAAGGGGATGTATTTATATTGGTAACAGTGATGTTGGTTTTAAACAAAGGTAACCTTGATGTCATTCCGTATTTCACAGCAGCACTTCAGTCTGGCAATGTAAGGTCAGCTGAGAACAGGACTGTCACCGTCCTCTTGTTTTGTTTTTGTTTGTTTTCAGTTGTAAGTATCATCTAACATGTAGCGGCAATTGAATTACACCGGTGCATTGACATTGACCCTTAGAATAAGAGTCCCAATTATGTCTTGTAAATGTTATGATATTTTAGGAGTATTTGGTTGTCATGCAGTGAAGGAAGATGCTGCTCATGGGATGAAACCACCATTATATTAACTGTACATTCTCATATTAACATAAAGATGTATAACTTTTGTTGCGTCACTTTTTAAAATGAAGTATGAAGTTGGTGTTGTGCAGACACCTTTCATTGAAAACATTCAAGATACAAAAGGCAAGTCTATAGATAGAATCAAAAGTTATGCCAGTGTTTACCTGTCATGGCCAGGAAACACTTGCTCAGAGCATGGCTTGCCAGCATTACGTCACTGTGTGTGAATATGTGATTTGCCCTCTGTTTATAAAATTCATCATGGAAAAAAATATCCATCAAACCACACAACACAAACAGGCTGATAAGTTCATGTAATAGTCTAGCTAAAGCGGTGGGTTAATTACAGGTAAATGACCCCCAAATGTGTCAGCACAAGACAACCAAGAACTATTTAGTGCGGTAACCTACACCTGATTGGCCGCAATGGTGTATTCATACCTCATGGTAGGAGTGAACTTCACAGAACAAACAGCCAATTTTTATTTCCAGACAGATGATGGGCTAACATGCATGTGTTCACTGATTTATGAAAGCCTTGTTCTTTGCTACCACAGCCCCGTCCCACTGGGCAAATAGAAGTTTTCCACATAAATGCATGGGTCATGCATTCATGTCCAGACTGTAACTTTGCAATGCTGTGATGCATTGTCATAAACTGCAGGAACAGATCTAGGCCTTGAAAATTTGTAGTCAAATTGGGAAATAAAACAGTCATCACTGTAGAATTCCACCTAACTCTTATATAACCCATGTTAACATAAATTAGCCAATTGCAAATTTCTTTAGCCAAAAAGTGATACATTAGCCTTTTGGCTATTGGATAATGGCACTAGCGTTGCCATTGAAGTTTGAAGATTCGTCAAAGGCCCGAACTATCCACAAACACTTCCACAATACGTACAGTTTTGATAGATGTTGATATCAAGCTGTTAACTTAATGGCCAAACCATGGTAATAAAATCCTTAACATGTGCAGAGTAAAATCCAAATTCACACGTGTAATTTCATGCAGCCATGTGCACAAGTAGTCAAAATACTGTAACACCATACTGTTGTTACATCATTTCTGAATAGGGGGCAGCACCCTCATCCTAGCTGTAAATTGCATTCTGCTGTGTGCCAAGACAGCATTAAAGAGCTTCAAGGCTCGGTAAGCCTACATTAAACTTTTTTTTTATGAAATTTCAAAAGGAATCTGTAGATGAATAAATAACAGCAGGATAAGACATAGTACTGTTTATACAAGTTATAAAACAGTAGCTCATAATATCATTTGACAGCAATTTTGTTGGAAACATTTAAAGCTTAGACATGTTTCTGAGCTTATCTAAATTAGTGATACTTTGAATTTGATTGGCTCCACATGAACATGATGACAGCAAAGAAAGTAAATGGTAATGATATTTCACTTGCACATCAATCATAATCTAGATCATAAAATTTAAAGAATATAAAATTGTAAAAAATTTCATTGTAAGGCATTTCAACTTTTCAGCTTTAGATTTCTGAATTATTTTACATTTGAAACATTTATCATGTTTTTTTACATAGGCAAATATGAAGTATATCTTAAATATAAAAAAATAAAAAGCATGAATTTAGAATAAGTGATAAAGGAGAATATAAATTTAATTTATATCCATTATTCAGCTGCACATGTCGTATCGTAACCATTGTATCGAGATACGCATCATATTGTGAGAAAATGTATCGTTGCAACCCTGGAAATAAGTCTTGTGTAGCTATCATGAGCAAATCATCAGGAATTTCTGCCAATTTTTCCAAAGTAAAACCGTCTGAGTCCATCACCGTGCATCCATTTTTACATGCATACACAGATATGTGTGGGCACACTTGTGTCGGGTCATTGTGAAATTACATAACTACAGAAAAGACAATTCACAATCACAGGGTGCATTTGAACTCCTTTCATTGGTCAGATTTTATGTCTTATCATTGCCTTCTAAGTAGGTAAGAAGTCATTTAGATGCACCTCGTGATATTATGACCTATGCTAACGCTCCGGTCATAATATCCTAAGGAGCATCTGAATGACCTCTTACCTTTACATAGGGAGTGCTCACCACCTTCCTGTTATCAGAGCACAACCCTTTTGTTTTGCCATAGTGTTTTTGCAAACTTATGGGTCAGTACCCAGGTCTGTATTTAAGTTTGCTCAAAGTGTCCACCCCATTTACTCAACAATACACCAGCTAACCTCACTGATAGTAAGTGCAGAGCATGAATGTCTAGACAGCAAGTCTTTAAGTGGATGTGATTATTTTAGTCACAACACAGGTCTAATTTGGTGGAAAGGTCGGAGGAAAATACAGCAGGCTTTGTATGATCAACAGTGCAATGGGTTTTTAGTTTGGGAAAAGGTGTACAGTGGTCCCCTCTTATTAGGCCACCCCAAATGCATCAAAAAGTGGCCTTATAAGAGGGGTGGCCTCTCTTTAGGGGGAGAATATAATGGAAATACCATACTTTCTGCACAAGAATGCTGGTCTTTCAAGAGGGGTGGCTTCTGGTGAGTGGGGCCTAGTAAGAGGGGGACCACTGTAACAACATCACATTCAAAACAGGTTAGTTTGGCAGATGAGAGAGAGAGAGGTGATGGTGGTCAGCAGAGCATGAGACCCATGGGCCTCTTGTTTTTAATTACTGTTGTTGTAAGGCAGATGACATTTGACCAGCAGCTGGTTTTGGCCAGTTTACGGAAATGGTTAATGAGATCAGTATAAATGGTACTGTTGCAACAGGTGACCAATAGCAAACCATCAAAAATGTCACCTGTTCTGATACCCCAGCAAAACTGTGATTGAAAACTTCTTCCACATGTGGACTTCTAATTTTATATCACTGTGGAAAAAATAAACCTCCCATGAAGCTCATGGTTAGTGTAGCCAGATTTATATAGGTCATATAGGAGTGTGTTATGTGAAGAATTTTGTATTCTGACTTTCCCATGACCATGATGTTTTCCATGACTGTGAGGATAATATTAATATGTGTACCACCTAAATAAATATTGTTTACCCTGTTCCACTTGCTTATAAAATAGTGGATCCATTGCTATCCTTGGGGCACATTTTTCTGTTACGGCCTATCCAGAACTCTTGAAAGTCTTTTTCATTTGCATGAAGATTCATAAAAATGTTTCAGGAGAATGATTAAAGAGTGATAACATATGGGATGATTGAATGCATTTCACTGCAGTCAAAATGCCATGTTACTTTGGTATCTCTTGTATTCTTCAGATACACGTATGTCTGATGCTTCAATTGATGACATAGTGGGACATAGAGATAGGGGCCATTTCAGTTCGTCCGTCTTGGAGCATATCTCTAGAACCCTTAGAGATAGAATTATGAAATTTATACCAGAGATGCATCGCCATTTCAGTTCGTCCGTCTTGGAGCATATCTCTAGAACCCTTAGAGATAGAATTATGAAATTTATACCAGAGATGCATCATACCAAGGGCATGTGTGCCATGTGTTGCATTTGACCTTGACCTATTTTTTGAGGTCACAGGGCCCAAGCACATATCAATTTTGTGCATCCAGACATGCTGTATACATTGTATAGCTTTCTTCTGTATATTGTGATGGGGGAATTAGATCCTTTGGATCACTGTGACTTGTGGTTTTTTTTTTTGGGGGGGGGGTTAAAAAGGGTTTCATTACAAGCAGCTGGAATGAACATGATAAAAGAGGTGGGGGAAAAAAAAGAGCCTGCACAGGTTCTTGGTGAAAGGCAAATAGCAATGAGGTTGGAAAGTCAAAGCCAACCTCCTTGCGAACAGTAATTAAATTGCATCACTCATCATAGATGTAGGAAACAACCTCAGCAGGTACACTGCAGTACTGTGCCCACATGTTTTCAATAAAATCTGAATGACATTTGTCATTTACCTTTCTGGCTACAGCAAGATGTTTGCCCAATTTCAGTTGAGTCAAAACTAACCTGTGGTACTCAGCAAGGGTCCTGATATTTAGGAGACAAGTTTTTATACCATGGCAAGTTTTTCTCTGCTCTCTTAGTTTTGCATATGATGTACATGCAGAATGGGAAAGCAAGCTACATGGATGTCAGTAAAGATATTGAAACCTTTCCTCCTTGCATCAAGACTGAGTCAACAGCTTTCCTTGGCATGGTTTAAATACTGAGCACATAACCTATGAAAAGGAAAGCTGTTGACCAGGGCATGTTATCTTGACAGCTCTCATCTACAATTCTTATTCAAACTCTTTTTCATTTTCATTAAAATTAGTCAAATTATTGAAGCAGATGGCATTTGGTCACCAGCTGGATTTTGGTGGGTTTAATGGAGAAAGGGTTAAAAGTCTTTACTTGAAGCATGAACTTAATTTTTAACCCTAAAGACTCTTAGAATCAATAATTGGCTTCACTTATGTTGAGTTATAAAGTACTTAGGGTCCAAAGGGTAAACATGTTGTGTTTTAGCAATTTACAGTCTTCAGCACCCCCAACTTTTATCATTTCATGCTTTTATTGCACAGCAAAACCTCTTTTGAAGGATCCTCTCTAGGAATCAGTAAATTGTGACCAGGACAGGTGGTCTTACATAGGACATGTAAATAAGATAGAAGGTGTGTGCAAAGTATGCAGAAAGCGTGGCCTTTGAAGACAGGCTGTTCCTCATTGGAGTGGTCTCTGCAGATGAGTGGCTGTATAGAAATGGGTCATTCTTGGGGAGGGTACTAGAGCAAATGACACGTAATTATACACTGGTGATTAGAACTAGCTTCCCTCCACAGCACCTCATCCTGCAATTAAATTCACTGGAACTGCACTTCAGATGTGCTCTAGTTGTGCTTAAAGCAAGCATGTACCAGAGGCCCTAATATGGGCTGGCGAGCCTGTCAGCCAATTGTATTTACAAATAAAATTTGTTTAACCCAAAGCAAGAAGCGTATTTAATGCGTTGTTCAGATTTACCCATTAGAACAGAACGAAATGATGTACATGTAGAAATGTAACTGTGTCATATCTGGGCATAAAATGCCAGATACACTGATGTGAGATGGTCAATCAGTTGCAATTAAACCAGAATAACTGCACTCATGCAAAAATGGCAACGGTGATATGCAGCAGATATACCGTAATGCAACTGGCACAAGGGAAAGTGTCAAAGTCAAGAAATGCTGTCAAATCTTATTATCTTGCTTATTTTACAAGTTATTTGCAATTAGCAGTTGGATTTCTTGAAGGCAAAACTGACACACTTGGCAAAAATAATGCTTTCAAGGTGCAGATGCAGTCGCAAGACGTTGTCTTTATTGGTACCAAATGTATAGTGAATATCCTTCCGTATATCTTGCAATTGTAACAGAAAGCTTCAGAAGAGCTATCAGATTCCTAATCCTATGAAAATACCAGTTTTTACACTTTAACAGCATCAAAACATCCGCATTTTCTACCATTACCATGCTCGGCAAAAGGTCAGCATCCATGTTTTCACCAATGGCATGTTGTTGAGACCTGGGTGGAAGTCCCAGGAAAAGTGGTGGTCTGGGCCACCTGCATGCTTCTGTTGGTCCACATGACTAATCTTTCCAAGTCGTTTAATAGATTTATAAGAAAATCATGAAAACCAGCAGCTGCAGTAGGCACTTTTGCATCATTTGCTTCATATCACCATACCAACATTGTAACTTAAAAGCAGGATGGAGCATTTTTTTCAGTGAAACTACTGATCGTGCAAAGGAGACCATTGATCAACATTACTCTGTTTACATTTTACAATGCATATCCAGCACATTCAATGAATTTGAGTTTTCTGGCAGCTCATGTCCATATGTTTTGTTCACTATGCATCTTTCCCCTTTAGTAAAGTTTGTGTGGAATGTTTTTCAATCAAAAGTTAATGATGGACGGGAACAATAAATTTGTATCACATTTATCTCGCCTGTTCATCCATGTTCGTTGTTTTTCAATGCATTGCTTGGTTGTTATCAGAAGTGGAAGTGTTTTTTGTCTGTCTTCGGCAGCCCAAAGTGCTTTTCTGAAGTACTCCAAGTACCATATTTGCATCGATGACCCCATAACCTCGAAGGATTTCCAAATATGGATATTAGTGTCAAATTTGACTGTTTTTTGCAGCTGCAAATGTTCACATACATCAAATTTAGCCAATCCGAGGAGGGTATCCCAAATAGAACAGGCTTTGGCTTTCCCATGGTACCAAACGTTCCAGACATTTGTCAACAAACGTGGACCGATGGGAAATGCAAACTTTTGAAAACTTGCATTTTTTCTGCAGATTTCAACACTTTTACTTGCCGTAAACAAGTATCAATGATTATTTATACTGCATGGACAAAGAAATGAAATGTCACTGCTGAAAAGTACTTTTTTGAATCAGTCATACTGTATGTGCCCACACCTGTTCCTGCAGGCTACAATACAGGAACAGACAGTGACTGTTATGATGTTCATAGCACATTTTAGCATTCATGAGGAATTACTACAAGGAGTAAAGTGGACCAAAACCCAAGTAATGTGAAGGAGAAAGAGTTAATCTATGCATTGTTAAAGTGAATAGGCAGTGATGTAGACCTATGGTAATCCCAGTGCCTGTTGATTGTTTGGCCATTTCAATACGATCTGTGCATAAGTTCACCAAGTGGGAAAACTCCAGCAGCTGTCCCATAACGAAAGCGAGGCATGCAGGCTGATATTTTTGCTACCAGATGGGGCGCTGTGCACCTTCTCAAAAGTGGTCACGATAACGCATGATTGCGGACACTAATAATGTGTCAACATGAGCAGAAACGCAGGAAATAGACCAAACAACATGAAGTGTATGGAAGTTTACCATTACAGATCATTGGCGAAGGAAGTACAGAAAGCACGGATAGTTAGATCGTTTAGTGACAGGGCAAATTATGATGGTAAAGCACCACTGATTGTTTTGTAGTGGGCTTTAATGTTGACACCAGGATGAAATGTCAAACTGACAATTATCAAAAATAAAAGTGCCGCTTTATTCATGCCATCAACAGATATTCCGTTGTCTTTTAAATACTGTTTCAGCCACAGCAGATTCTGTTGTTTGAAGGAATCAAGGTCCGTGTTTCACTCTTTGTTAGTTGCTGTATTGCGTAGGGTTGTAGCCTGTGTGGTAAGATTGAGTGGCCCACAAATTACACAGAAACCTATGCGCGCCTGGCTCTGACATCAGAATCTCTGCTGGGGTTTGGTGAACTTATGCATAGATCGTATTTTGTCACGTTTCAACTTCAGAGACTCCAACCCTCCCATTTTCAGCGGGAGATCTCCCATTTTTTATGTTTTTATATAGCGTTGCACATGTCGGTTGGTCGGTCTGTCGGTCGGTCGGTCGGTAGACTGTGGTTTCTGCACAATAACTCAAGAAGTTTTTGAGCTAGGACTTTGATACTGTGCGGGTGTATCATTCTAATCAAAAGCTAGGCGAAGCCACTTTACTGAATATGGTTTCATGCTTTCTGCATGATAACTTATACCTTGGAGCTAGAACTTTTATATTGCACAGCTTTATGGTTCTCTGTAAGGGCTAGGTTGATTATGAAGATGGGTGACCTTGACCCAGTTTTCAGGGTCACAGAGAGATTGTAGTTAGACTGTGGTTTCTGCACAATAACTCAAGAAGTTTTTGAGCTAGGACTTTGATACTGTACGGGTGTATCATTCTAATCAAAAGTTAGGCGAAGTTTGAAGATGGGTGACCTTGACCTAATTTCCAAGGTCACAGTGGTACCTGAGTTAAATTTGGTTTCCGCACAATAACTGAAGAGGTTTTTAAGCTAGGACTTCTATATTGCACAGGATAATAGTCCATATTTGGGCTAGACGAAGTTCAAAGATGGATGACCTTGACCTCTTTTTAAAGGTCACAGAGCCACTTTACTGAATATGGTTTCATGCTTTCTGCATGATAACTTATACCTTGGAGCTAGAACTTTTATATTGCACAGCTTTATGATTTTCTGTAAGGGCTAGGTTGATTTTGAAGATGGGTGACCTTGACCCAGTTTTCAGGGTCACAGAGAGATTGTAGTTAAACTATGGTTTTCGCACAAAGAAGTTTTTGAGCTAGGACTTTGATACTGTACAGGTGTAACATTCTAATCAAAAGCTAGGCAAAGTTCGAAGATGGGTGACCTTGACCTAGTTTCCAAGGTCACAGTGTTACCTGAGTTAACTTTGGTTTCAGCACAATAACTGAAGAGGTTTTTAAGCTAGGACTTTTATATTGCACATGATTATAGTTCATATTTGGGGCTAAGCGAAGTTTGAAGATTGATGACCTTGACCTCATTTTAAAGGTTAAAGTATAAAGATATGTGACATTGATGTATGATTAACCTTGACTAATTTTGTAAGGTCACGAGTGCCCCTTCTACCACTATCAATAGGATAGCGAGGGCAAGGGTAATCAGGGAGGGGGGCATCTATGTTTTACAAACATATCTTGTTTGTCCTTTTTCCAAGTTCTCCAATTCTCCCGCTTAGAATGTGTTTTCTCCTGCCCAGATAAAAAAATGGATGAGGTAAAAAAAATCATAAAAATACACCATTTTAACTCCTTTTTTTCCAAAAATTTTCTCACCCAGGAGTGGGCGCTGCCCTCCCAGACCCATCCCCCAGCACAGTCACTGTGCTCCGTCACATCTCCAGTTTCAATAGTACTCCAGGAGGGAGAATCTCCAGTTTGTATGAAGCTGTGGGTTGAAGTCTCTGCAACTTCAGTGAGGATCCGACTTGTAGTAGACTGGAAAACACTTGGACTTAAGACAAATGGGCAACATTGAACGGAACAGGAGCAAGCATCACAGCAGAATTTGTCTATGTGCATATAAGTGCACTGGAAAAGAGATAGAAAAAGAACACAGGACAGTGACACTTTAAAATGTAGCAATATT
Source organism: Hermodice carunculata (assembly GCA_964020975.1). NCBI lineage: Eukaryota > Metazoa > Annelida > Polychaeta > Eunicida > Amphinomidae > Hermodice > Hermodice carunculata. The sequence continues at coordinate 74,819,263 of OZ026617.1, forward strand.
TACACTCGAAGCACATTTCAGGCACATTTGAAGCACGACATTCAATTCCTTTTTCTGTGGTTGGCAGGGAAGTTAGTTCTAATCAACACTGTATTTTGTGTAATTATATTTCTTCATCGCAGAAAAAAATGGATCACATGATTACATGCATTAGTAGAAAGGTAAGTGTGAAATAAGACTGGTTATAACCCCATTTATAGCATCAAGTTAACCAAAGTTTACAGTTGACAGGTGATACAACAACATCACAGGTTAAAACGTGTTATATAAATCCCACTGATATTACTTGATAGTTATCTGGACAGCCTTGATGCGGGAGCAGGAAAATCATTAATTTTCATAGCTTGTGTGATGGAAAGCTCTGATGGTCTCATTTAATGGCTTATATTGTGTAGAGGTTTCACGGCATTGTTCGTTACTCCCCAAGTGGCTTGTCTGCACGCTATTTATATTTAATAAAATGGCGTGGTCCAAAGGGTCATACAGTGTATTGTAAATGTACATATTTACACATATATATTATTTCCATGGGAATTGTGTTTCAGGCATTTAAGTGACGATTTAATATTGCTATTGTGGACACAGTTTCTGTTAGTTCTATGTGGAAATACTATTTCATAGTGTTTGTAGTTTCATGGTTTTGTGCCATCTGCAAAATGATTAAAAAAAAAAAAAAAGAAAAAGACAAAAAGAAAAAATAACCACCAAAAGTATGTGACTTGACAGTATGTTATCTTTGATTTAAGTGATGGTGGTGGCTTGGATTATAGATATCCATTGATTGAAATCTTTACTTTTAACAGAATGTGACATGATGTGAAAGGTAATCTTGTGTATAAAAATACATGTTCCATCAGAATGGACTCCTATAGCTGACGAGAGAGGTTGTTGCCATGGAAGTCCACCTGGTTTTTGAAACCATAATCAGTAGATATTTTGGTTCCAGTGTTATATTTTGAGAGGACATACATATACTGGAGATACTACAGTGGTTGCCCTCTTATAGGGTCACCATAAATGACTAGAAATGTAGTCTTGTAAGGGAGGTGGGGTGGGGTAGGGTGGGGTGTGGAGGGAATACAACATCGTGGCTAGGTGGGGTTGTGGGATGTGGCAAATGTAGAAAGGGTGGCCCTTCATTGTAGGGGGAGGGGGAGGGGCTTTAAGAGTCCGGAGAATGACAACTGTACTTTTAACATCAATGTGCAAAAGAAAAATCAAAACTTTAAGATAAATTGATAAATTATTGAAGTCCCATACAGGTCTGCAAAAAGAATGAAAATAACTTGCAACCTAGCCCATCCCCAAAGTACCCAGAATTTTCTTTGGTAAAATTTCACTTTTGTTCAATAATTTTAAAAGTGCTTTGTTTGAAACATCAGTCAAGGCCTGATGACCTTTTTCTTCAGTCAGAGTATTCTGCACATCTTTTGTTTCATTAGTGGCTGAGTTTAGAAAAAATGTGTTGAGCATCTGCACAGTTTATACATGTCTATTCTGCTGATCTGGTAATGCTGTCAATGCTCTTCTGCACAAGAGAGGGAATACAACATTGTCACGTATGGGATAGGCAGTGTTACGGCAGCTGCAGAGCTAAATGTATGGTAATCATGGAAACAAGGAAATGCGTGGTTAGGTTGTAAAGATTCTGATTGTCTTCACAGGAGTATCTTTATATTCAGTAGGATGTACACCAAGTGCAAGAGGGATCAATTAAAAACTGGTTGTTGGCTGTGACAAGATATGCCATAGTACAAATATATACATGTACTTGATAAGTTCAGCTCCAAAGGTAGCTCGGCAAACATTTTTGATAATTATAAATCTGATTATCTGTGTTTGTCTGCTATGTACTATACATATAACATATATATTACGTTATTTCTAATTATGTATCCTGGATCATCTGGTCGCTCTAGCTATAACCTGATATGGAGGAGGGTCTGTAGACATGCAACATGATTTTTAGTGGAAACAAACACAAGACAAAACAGCAGGGGAAAAAGAACAGCCACAGGTAAAGTTGAAAAATATTACATGAACACATCCAAATAATATGAAAATATTTGACATGAACCAGGAAACAAGTGTCTGCTTTCTGGACTGTCTGGACAGCAGCGCATATATATTTTTATTTTTATTTATATCAATATGTGAGTCAGGGTTTCCGCGAAAGCATGATATTAATATAGTTTTGATCTAAATAGGTAAACAGGGATGGATGAACTGGTGCCAAACAGATACTGTAGACAATATTTTTGTTGTGGCTGTTATTTTCCTGATATCTGATTTCTGACACATTCAGTATGTACAGTGAAAGTTTGTTATAGTGACTCCATCTGTTCTCTGCAAGGTGTGTCATATATTCAAAAAACAGGTTTCAGGAGAGATATTTTTCAAGGGTCATAAACATCTAAACTGAGGTTAAAAAACAAACAAACAAATTTTCAGTGGCACTTCATGTTAATAAATGGGAACAAGTTTTTACCGTTTGATTTTTTTTTTCAACGGGTGTTTCACAAGTTGAAAGGGTAAAATACCCCCATATGTGGGTTAATGAAAACACAAATTTTTTTTTTTAGATAGTTGCATTGATACAGCTATAGAAGCAGACCGGTACTATCTGTGTGCCACATGGCCAGTGTCAGAAAACTCTCTTATGTGAGTAACAAAATCTGTAGGCAATTTGGCACAGTGAGGTTAAAATTTCTTTGAATTTTTATGGGTCTGAAATTATGCCTTTTTACTTGTCTGAGACAAGTGAAAAATGTGATGGACAAGTCAAGTTATTACTGCACTTGTCCAAATTTTACTTGCACTTCACTTGCGTAACTGCTCATTTTAGCATAATTATCAACCGTGGACAAGTGAAAAATGTTCTCATTTCTAACATTGCTTTTCATACAAATATCCAGGGTATTTTACTTTCTTATGATGCATAATTAAAGAATGTAAACTTGGCTGACATAATCAACGTATGGCCAATGAGCCTAATGCAAATTAGATGCATTTTTAAGATTCCTAGCACTGGCCAAGCAGAAGAAAATAATTTTATCAGTGGCCTGGATAGTCCTTCGGAGCAACATGGTGCTGTGGTACATTGTTTCAGGCCCTCCTCCTCCGAGGACTACAGATCTTTTAAACTATTAAAGTGCTAATCACGGCTATAGACGTTTTCTCATTACCATCAAACATATAATGGTTGAAAAATTCAAATCCCTCATGAAGATACCTTTCATTCAAATACCAGCAAGCCTAGTCTAAAACAAAACATAGTCTTAGTCAACAGCTTTCCTCAGGACACTTTGCGTGCATTGCGCACAGTGTCCCAAGGAAAGCTGTTGACTCAGTTTTAAATCAGAGCTTTAAGGGTTAAGACTAAAGACTGCTCTCTGCAGAAAAAAAAAATGCATGTCTCTTTATTAATTTCACCAATATGTTCAGATCATCTTCTGTATCAGACAACTTTTTGTTGAAAGTGGTGGTGGTCTGAAATAAATGGTTGTACTGGATATTTAACAAGGCTATTTGTTTATTTTGCCTGGTTGTATCATTTGCTTTCATATGAGTGTTGCCCTGTTAGCACATGTATGTTCTGGTTCACATTTCTATCTTCAGAAATATAACAATCGCATATATGGATTCATTAAATAAAAATGGAAACCAATTTGCCAAGTTCGCCAGAAATGAGCAAATATTTACTGTGGTCAACATGGGAAATCAGTCGACAATCATACTGAAGCGCTCTGGTCCACATTACAGTGGAACCTACTTTTGCGACATGGCTTCGTGTCTGCTGGAGCCACACCATAATCCCCTGAGCAGGTTCTTCTGTTTTTCATCTCTCATGAGACACCATGTGTGATGCAACTCTCATACAAGGTTCAGTTGTATTGTATGATGGGACTTTTTGTGTGGTGGACTGAGACTTTTGTGTTTTGCTGGGGAGAGGGCCATTATGACAGAGGTGCTTTTAACACAATTATCATGTTTATCATAAAAGGATATTGAAAAATGAATTTAATGAATAAATGGCTCAATTTTGTGTATTAAGTACATATTAACTATACATTAGGCATTCAAAGTGCATGAAAAGACACTGAATAAATGTTGTTTGAAGTGAAAAAATCCCATCTTACATTCATGGTTGACTTCAGGTGCCTTTCATATTTCACACACGTACAAAATGGAAGGGTGTAACCCTGTACAAACTTAGTGCCCCGTGTGTAGCTGCTGCTTGTCAAATGGCCCAAGCATGGCTGCAGTAGGCAGGTTCTACTGTTGAATTTTATTAATGATGTTCAGTTTTTAGTCTGCACTTAATGCCCTGTTGTTTTGCTTTATGGAGCTGGTCTCCAGAAGCTATTGGGCCAATTTATTATGTAACATGTTTAGCCGAAGCTGGTAGACTGGAGATTAAACTTTAAATGATTGGTATTTGGAGCCCTGAGATCAAATGAAAGCACATTTCTTTCTTTTCCAGACAGAGAAAATAGCCCAAACTGGTGTACTGTGAATGAAATCATCACTGATGTGGAATGAGGTGATTGCTTTGCTCCCCATCCATGTGGAATTTAGTGTTGTCACTAAATACATGTAGTTGAAAAGCTAATTAAAAATATGGTATTCATTGCTAATCAGTGAAGCATATGCACAGTGATCATATTTTACCTTGTCGACCATAGCTACAACAAAATTTGTTAGAAAACGTGGAAAATAATACCATTTGTTTGCATTATGGGAAACATTTTGGGATGCTTGATCATCCGAACCATGTCTCAACTTGCCAGTCTTGAATGTTTGGCTCGTGACCTTATTACTGTCTTGGAGTGTTAGCTGTTAGCAAGAACAAGAACTCACTTTCTGGACATGGGTCGATTCATCCGTCTGTCAAAAAAAAAAACCTTGGGAGTAGCATTATTTCACTCACTAGATTAGATAGTGCTTTCATACTTGGCATGACTTATACTTGAGCATCATTAGAAATATGTGATATCACTGTCGCCCTTCATTCGTCTTGCTATGCTTGAATAAGCATTAAAGAAAATTTTTGGAGTGGCATTTTCTCTTCAACTGATCTAAGTAGGGCTTTGGTATTGGGTAATAGGGTTCATAGCAATCATCACCAGAAAGAGGTAATTTTCACCACTCCGCCCAATGAGGCTGGAGTGGTATTGTCGTCACCTACGCGTCCCTCAGTGCCTTGTTAACACCATATCTCTGAAAATACTCACTTTACAGAGACCAATTTTTTATAACGGGGTTATTGAGGTGCTTCAGGTGCCTATTAAAAAGTAGGTCACTAGGTCTCATTTTTAGGTCACGGTACTACATTGCAAAAAAAAACGCGTTAACACAATATCTAAAAAGTATTGAATGTAGCTTCATCAATTATTTATGGCAGTTGGACCTAAGAATGCCCCAGATGCCTATCGCAAACTAGGTCACTGGGTCACATATTTAGGTCACAGTGCTGCATTGAAGAAAAATGACCATACCATGATATCTTCAAATATTAAATTACTCATTGTAGCTGCACCAATTATGTATGACAGTTGGTCCTAAGGATGCCTCAGACACCTAGTAAAAGTAGGTCACTGGGTCACATATTTAGGTCACAGTGCTGCATTGAAGGAAAAAAGCCTTGCCACGCCATTTCTCCTGAAATACTCACTTTACAGAGACCAAATTTTTATCACAAGGGCCACTAAGGTGCTTCTGGTGCCTATGAAAAAAAGTAAGTCACTAGGTCACAGTACTACATTGAAGAAAAAATGCCATTAACAGAGTATCTAAAAAAATATTGAATGTAGCTTCATCAATTATCTATGACAGTTGGTCCTAAGGATGCCTGAGGTGCCTGTTGAAAACTGGGTCACTAGGTCACATATTTAGGTCACAGTGCTGCATTGAAGAAAAATGGCCATACCATGATATCTCTGCTTATTGCATTTGCACCAAAGCTTTGTCCTTAGGTTAAACAAAAGTAACCTGACCTAATGGAGGGGTATTGTCGACTCCGTCCTGGCCGAAGGGTTTCGCGGTCACTAGCCGGCTTCTAATTATAAATAACATGTGACTTTTAGAGGTCAAAGGTCAAGGTTATTAGCCCATCTGAAATGTTTGACTAGTAAGAATTTGGGCAATTTTCATCATGTTGGACTCAAATTGTTGGAATTAGAACATTGCACATCTTTGTGATTTATTGTGTGACTGCAAAAGCACAAAGGTTAAGGTCATTGGCCCAACTGAAATATTCATGTAGGCACAACTCATCCTATTTTCATAAGATTTAAATCATGTTGAGCTCATGTAGAAATTGTTACTTTGAATGTCTTTGTAATTTACATGTGACCTCCAAAGGTCAGAGTCATTTGGTTATCTGAAATGGTCATCTGGTCAGAATTTGGCCAATTTTCACCTGATTTTAATTATGTTGGGCTCAAACTTTAGTAATTGTAACAATGCATATCTTTATTATGTACATGTGACCTCTTATGGACAAAAGGTTAAGGTCATTTGCCCCTATAAAATAGGTGAAGGTCAATTTTCATCTGGTTTTAATCATGTTGGGCTTAAAAAACAGGATAGACATTCAAATAAAGTTGGAGCTCCTATCATTTAAATGTCTTTGCCATTATGCCTAATCTAGTTCATATCTCCCTATTCATGGAGTAGCTGCCAGTTTGACATGTTATGGTTTGTACCCCTCAGCCCTGTGGCTGAAGAGGTATTGTCATTACCTTCACCAAATATCTGTCCTTTTGTCCATCCATCTGTCTGTCTTTCGTACTTTATTACCACTTGAACTCTTGACAGATCGAAGTCTTGTTCACCAAATTTATACCAGCTATGCTTCTGCAGAGGCTTCAGAAGCCGAAAGAAAATGAATGACCTTGACCTATTTCTTGACCTACTTTTATGGGTGTAGTGTAAAACATGGCATTACTGCTCCAACTCTTGACAGATTGCAAGTTTACCAAATTAACACCCGCTGTGTTTTTTAGCCTATTGAAAGTGGATGACCTTCACCTATTTTTGACCATCGTTGAAGGTCATAAATACATTCCTTACTCATGTGTAAAATGATACTGATGGCCAAGATTCAAACCAAGTTCACCAAATTTATACCAACCATGCATGTTACAAAATGTCAGCAGTCTGTTGAAAGTGGATGACCTTGACCTATTTTTGACCTACTTTTGACTCAGCAAATTTTAAATTTTTCTAGTACATCTTGGGTATGGTTGATCATAGGCCCCTGATTACTATTGAGCATGATGGCAAAGTACCTGCGTGTTTTCTTTGGTGTCGTTATATTTATGTTGAAGTGAACTTCAAAGGGGAAAACTTAGGTCACTGAACATGTGAAACCATGGCTTATTAAGTGCTTTGCATGATATCCTTATATGTTATCATGCCCACTTTACTTTGTGATGGTACATCTGTAATCTCAGTAAACATATTGAGGTTCATGGCATACGTTCAATATTTCTACTAAATACCACAAAAAAGGTTGATCTTAGTATTACAATGCTGCCCCCCCCCCCCCCCCCCAGCATAGCTCTGTGGTGACTTCATCCTGAGGTACAGGGGACACTGAGTGGCTTTTTCAACCAAAAAGGTTGTTATACAATGACAAGCTTCATTCACATCACCAATGATAAGTACAGCAACATATGGGAAGACAATAGTCAGACCTTTACCCTGTCCTAATATCAACCCTTGAGTAATACCACATAGCTTTGATATAAGAAGTATTTTTGCCCTCCAGAAGGTCAGTTGACATAAGAATAAACTGTTCCAAGCGTGCAGTAATTACGGAGAAATTGCATACTTAACTGCTGAGAGAATCCTTTGATATAAAAACAAGATCCAGTAATGACTGTCGCCTAGCTACAGTGGGCTTATAGTGGACAGTAATGAGTTCAAATCAAAACCAGTTTTGCTACAAGGACCATCAGACCAGGAAATTCCTAGAAGATTAAAGTTACCCACTATGAAAATTGCTTGAGGAGATTCATTTGTTCCTCCTGGAAAATAGACAATTAAACCAAAACCCCCTGCATTTGGTGAAAATTTTGCCCAGTTGTCTGTAAAATGTTGCAGTGAAAACATTTCTTTTGTTGGTTTTGATTCCCGAAACCAGTGATTCAGGTGTTGGTCATGCCAAGTCTAACCTACTCCTGCCAAGTCTGGCTTCATTTTTTCACCATTTTGCAAATCAAAAATGTACCTGGCTGTGCTGCCACCAAAGCTGAACCTGTCATCCCTAAGTGAAGGTTAGAATCCCAGAATTCCTGTACAAAGATTTGTGACAGATGTGTGAAGTTTTGTCTCATTTAAACAAATTAGATCAACATAATTACAAATACATAGTAACTCAAATTCATCTGCATGTAGTTTGTTATTGGTTATGAGACTGTTCACATGTCAATAAAGAATGTTTGTGAAAAATGTTGATGGTGTCAGAACCAAAATTGGGGTGTGCATCATCTCACAGGACCAAAGTTAGGATATGCATCATCTGGATATACATCATCTGACAGGACCAGGGTTAGGATGTACATCATCTAACAGAACCAGGGTTAGGATGTACATCATCTGACAGAACCAGGGTTAGGATGTCCATCATCTGACAGAACCAGAGTTAGGATGTACATCATCTGACAGAACCAGGGTTAGGATGTACATCATCTAACAGAACCAGGGTTAGGATGTACATCATCTAACAGAACCAGGGTTAGGATGTACATCATCTGACAGAACCAAGGTTAGGATGTCCATCATCTGACAGAACCAGGGTTAGGATGTACATCATCTGACAGAACCAGGGTTAGGATGTACATCATCTGACAGAACCAGGGTTGGGATGTACATCATCTAACAGAACCAGGGTTAGGATGTACATCATCTGACAGGACCAGTAATATGTCACAAATGAAAAATATAGTACAGAAATAAGTGACGATGTGCACTCTTGATATATTCCTAGCTCTTACATAGCCTATTTTCTTATTTCAGTTCAGTCTTGGGAGCCAGGGTGGGGTGGGGGTGTGGGTGGGCGGTTATGTCAACATGTGTTGTAAAGTTCATGTTATTACCGAAAAGACAAACATACAATGCTACATTGTCATGAAACCCTAGAGGAGGAAAAGAACAAACATTAAATGGCTGTTGTGAACACAGTAAATGGCATGTGTACCATGCTGTTGTATGCCTGCCCCTATCATCAATCCATTCCTGGTCACAATGACATGGGGTAAATAGCTTTGTTTGTTGTGGGTAGCGTGCACTACTATGCTGCTTCACAACAATACAGGGCAGAAGGATGGGGAACTGCTGGATTATTGGCTTGATACCAGATGATGCAAGCCCTATACATGTGAGGGAGAGAAAAAAAACTGTTCAAATGAGTAATTCTGACCAAACAAGTAGAATATAACGTTTTGTGATGTTGAACAGAGCATGGAATGCCTGTGAGAATGTTTAGATTCAGCATGTGTTCTTTTGCAATCCATGCAATAGATTTGTGGCTAAATAGGATGGAAATAAGCTTAGAGGTATGATTACAGCATCCAGTAACATCATTACAGTCAGGATTACAGGGATTTGGAGTGTTCGTCATGCTTGTGGCACACTGCAAGGTTCTATATTTATTATAGTTATGCTTGGCTCAGAAATTGGCACAGGGGACCAAGTGCCAAGGTAACCCATTCTTTTCTGTATGTTGTTATCAACAGAAGAACAAGAGGCAAGGACAAAAACAGAAGGTTGTAGCCCTGCCTAAAAGAGGGCACTGCAGTCACTGGAGGGCTAGGGTTGTGTATTCCCATTACTTTACATTGTAATTTGCAGCTAACCTTTCCCATATAGATTAAGACTGTTGATTACTGTCCCTGGTGTGGATTGGGAACTAACTGTCCAAGCAAGCCAGGGGATAGTGCAGAATTATCTACAATTCTCACTGAATGTCAATTGTATTTCTTAATGACAGAATTTATCTTATTCTATGCTTGAGGATGAACTATTGTTTTCTAGAGTCAAGTTCACAACTAGTAACTCACTGTAGGTCACATGACCTAAACATTGTAGCAATTAAATTGTGATGGGCCTGCATCAGTGATGTGGTGCATTAACATATAGACAAAATCAAATGTGCACGAGGGATGTTTGATTATGCATTACGTGATGTTGAATAACTACAACAAGTATAGATGAACATAACATCCAGGTCAGCATTGAAAGTAGGCCAGGGCATATTTTTCTTTTTTTTTTTTTTTGCGATGAATATGAAATTAAACATAGAAGACGCAAAATCTACATGGCTGGAGAATGAGTTCCTATTTTCCTGTCACGAGGGTATCCTTGTTAGGGGGAAATCGCGAGTGACCGCTGGTCTGTCTCTCATCATATGTTTTCTCTGAGGATAAATATTATGAATATTTCCATTCCCTGAGAGGTGTTGCTAAAATGATGAATGTATTATGTAAAGAAAGAAAAAGTCACCAGTACAAGTAACCATCTTTGGATGATATTAGTACCATTAATCTCATTTTTTTCCCCAAGTTTTATTGTTCCTGCATGTGCACAATGTCAAATTCTGTGCAAAAATAGTGGTTTCTCGGTCAGTTTGAAAATGGATGACACATGAGGAGGCTACATGTACTAAGCTTCATTTCACTCATTCCATACCAGTCCCTGATATTTACGTATATTTAGCTAGATTTAAGATGACAATTTTATATTTAAATTCTTCATGAAAAGAGCTTTCATTCAAGTACCAACATGCCTATAGTCTTAAGTCAGTGGTTTTGGCACTGCCTGGCAAGTCATGCTGCAGCTGCCACAAGGGCAGCTGCAGCATGACTTGCCAGGCAGTGCCAGAACCACTGACCAAGGCCTGGGACCATAGTATGGAATGAGTTAACCCTTTCAGTGCCACATTTGAAGTGAGTCAACAGCTTTCCTCAGTGTGCTTTGGGTGCATTACCCCCAAAGTGTGATGAGGAAAGCTGATGACCTGTACTGTTAGATTCTTTGTAATTATGGACATGCTGGTACAGTGAAACCTGTTTTTAGAGACCACCCCTAGGGCAAGCTAAAAAGTGGTCACATAAGGCAGGTGGTCTCTCAATAGAGGTATAACATGGGAAAGATAGCTAAAGGGACACAGTAAACATGGTCTGAAAAGGCAGGTGGTCTTTCATCACAGTGGTCTCTCAAAACAGGTTTCACTGTACTTGAATGAAAAAGACTTAATTTGTAAGGAAAATGAATCTTGCACTCTTATTATAATTCAGAGGAGTTTGTTCTGTGTAGTTCAACTTAAGTAGCAGGTGGTACTGAAAGAGTTATGGTGGTGTAGGCTTGCATATCAAGCCGCTTGCAGGACACAGAAGTTGACGCTTGTGGTTGAGACATTTGTAGGATTGTGTATGTTGATGTACGCCAGAAAACTACATGACATGAAGTAAAGACAATACACTGCCATGATTTCCCCAAAGCCAATTGGCTCAAGCCTTTATGACTTCAAAGATGTATGAGTCAGCAAATTGTCTCTCTGTATGGTTGATCAGTTTGTTACTATTGCCAAGCACATGAGCACTTACAGAAGGTCATTGCATTCATCATTCAAATGGTGAGTGAAGTGAAATATACCATTGGGAACATTTCCAATCATTTTGTGTTTAATAATTAATAGGTTAAATTATCAGCTTGATCCGTGCAGCTGCTGTGATGACTGCACTGTGCATTATTATATTAAAGCAGAAAGTACTTCACCCTCCTCCAAATTTCTGACAACAAATTTTATTGAGCTATTTTGTCTGTTTTGCTGTTTCATTGAGCCTTAAAATAAAGATATCGTATCTTTTACATGTATGAGTCCATATGTCTTTTTTGGCATAACATTTCAGCCATTTCATATGGCCCAAAATACAAAGATATGTTTAGTGGAGTTCCTATGGAAACTTACAAGTGGAGAAAAATGGTGGCGCCAGGTTTTATGATGACCACACCTCAATTCTGACAGGACACATGCTTGTGTTTTTCATTCCAATTCAGATGGCAACTTTGCCAGATATGCTCTAAATGGCTACTGTGCATGAAAACCAAAATAAATTTGAAAAGGATTGTGCACAAGTTATTCAGGTGTGTGATGAACAAGGTAAAAATAATAAAGAAATGCTGATTTCAATGTACATGTATTGCAAAACAGAAGACACAGTATGTTAACAAATGAGATGTCTTAGAGCAAAATGAGACATCTGCTTGTATGCTCCTGAAGCCTTATGTCTACAGCTATATTGGTTGTCATTTTTCGTTTGAGACAGTGCCTGTGTGGGGGTACAGCTTATCAATAACATATCAGGGGTTTGTGGATGCTATTTATTACATTGTTATTGAGAAACATAATCTGGAAGCAAATGTCAAACTCGTCTCAAGCTCTCTACCATTAGAAAAGCTATGTTTTTCCTCAGTAGATTCTCTCTTGTTTATGGGATGCGGGAGATTCTGTGTGCAACAAGCCTGTGGTAGTACAGTGTACTGGTATATAGAGAACACTGCCATGGTGGACATTACATTGATATGACTCAAGGGCTAAGTCTTCCTTTGCTTTCTTCGAGTGATATTTTCATTTACAGATGGGCCAATATCATGAGTGGTAATTTTAAAGAGTAACTATATGGTTACCACAGAAGGGTTCACTTCACGCAGAATGAAGCATTGCAGCTGGTATTCAAAACAGACAAAAAATACCGCATTAATGGGGAAATATTTCTGGGAAGGATATACATATTTGGTGGCAAATGTGCTTCTGTCTAAAACTTGAAATCGTTGACAAGATTAATCTCAGTTTTCGGTTTATCCTGTTTGAAATAAAGTTCGTGACTCAAATTAACTCTTTTAGGGCTAATCACAACAAAAACCATGCTCATATGAAGGGCTGTGTGTAATGATTCTAGAAGCAAAATTCTGAACTGAGCTTTCATTTAGCAATCAGCAAGCCTGCATGCCCAAAGGGCAACTAGGTGGTTCAGGTCAACAGCTTTCTTCAGCATGCAGAGGAAAGCTGTTGCCTTTGAAAGTACTGTAAGGGTTAAAGCAAGCCATGTGCCAGAGCTGTTTTTGGCGGAAGTTAATGAACCTTTAAGCTGATGATAAATAAAAATTATACATATAGAAGCAACTGTGTCACATCTTGTAGTTTTGAAAAAACAGAAAAAAAAAAATACCAAAAACAAAACAAAACAGAACAAAAACAGAATGCAACTTACACACAGTTGAGTCTCTATCCTCTGTATCCAATCCAGTCAGTGTTTAAGCGTAAACCGTTACCTAATGAATTACTATTCTCACATTTCGTGCCAAAAGTTTTGAAAATTCAGTGCTTCAACAGCCAGATGAATTTATTAACAGGTCATTGGTGATAAACCATCTAGCATGTTTCACAACTTTAAATTTGCCCAAGCAAAATGAAGAAGTGGGGCAGAAGTAGTTACATGTTAACTCTTAACATACCAAATTGAGGACAGAGTCAGCTTTACTTGATGTACAGTAAAACTTCTCTAACTGAACACCTCTGTATACCGAACACCATTTCTTGGTCCCAAGTATATACTTCCACTGTAAGTGGACCTCCCTATACCCAACACCTCACTATACTGAACACTTTTTTCCGGTCCAAAGGGTGTTCGGTATAGGGAGGTTTGACTGTACATGTACTTTGCATGTACTACACACAAAGTGCTCTCAGGAAGCTGTTGATCTAGGATTTTCTTCCTAAAATAGTCTAGTAAGATCTGGCATGCTGGGACTTGAGTGAAAGGTCTTTTCATGAGGAGTAAGGATCTGAAATCAGTAAAATGATTCTGTCAAGGATGGATATACTCATGTCACACAGGGAAAGGGTTAATAGTGAATTTTATCAAGTATACAACTTCAAGTATAATCGTGGGTGTAAGGAAGAAGCATTTTCAATTATGCGTTGAAAGGGCCAGCAATAATTTCAGCACAGGAGGGCAGTTATTTTGTCAGCAATTTGACCCTGTCCCTGTGAGGTACCCCTGAGCAGGCTTTAAAAAGATCTCTAAGTAGCGAAGAAGGGTTGCTCTGTCATCTTCTCTTTCATCTTCAGACATGTAGCGAGTATTTCCTGGTCTTGTGCACTTCCTGCTAGTAAACTATGATAATTTAAAAGGAACCTTGAATAGGTGTTTCCTTCAAAAGCTCATTGAAGACTTGATGTCGCTTCATCTTGTTAATACAATGCTACGCCCTGTAACATGCACTGAAAAACAGCAGTAATTATGCTAGGGAACTTGGACCAGGTGCAGTTCATGCCAGGCATATTGAAGACTTGGGTCTTTTTCTATCTTGATAAAATGATTGTACATACATTTACATGCACTCTGAGCAGCAGTGACCTGTTGCTGTTGTTTTTTATTTCTTCTTAGATAATGCACTTGACACAACAGACGGTATTCGAGCAACCACATTAAGCATGTTTAGACGTCCTTGCAAGGCACAAAAGCGGAATGAAGTAGACATAACAGTATCGCTTGTGTCAGACTGGCCTCTCTTTGCGTGCTCTAAGCTCCCACACAAATGTGAATTTCTCATCACACAGTTGTTCCATATTGGAAATCTCAACTACGAAATTGTCTCGTGTTTTTATTGACTGATTTGTATGCTGTCAATGCATAGGTCTTGTTCTGCATGCGTACATGTATAATTGTTCAGGCTCTATGGAGAGATGCGGCATATAGGGATTTTATATTGAACATGTATCCAACGTTTATGGAGTGGGAAATCAATTCTGTATGTATGAAAAAAATGGATCTTTAAGATGCATTGCAAGAACAGAACTGCAGTATAAATGCATTTCATTTATGGCACAGCCATGGAACAGATATTGTTAAAGGATTTTGATTAGCAATTTGATTTATACATTCAGATGGAAAGTGTTTTTGAAATGGTTTGAAAGATAATGTAATTGGTGGGTAGCAGTTTTGTGTTATTCCCTACATTTTATGCAACCTGAGGAAAATAATGATGTGAAATCTTGTGAGAGCATATTGCCTTGCAGATATGTGTGTAGGGTTAAAGCTTTGTTTGTTGTTCAGGCTTTTGCTTCCAAAAAGAGCCAGGTAAATAATCTCAGGTGGTTACTGGTGGTGATATTGTGAAATTGGCACATAGGAGACACAATATTATTGTATACTTTAACTTCTGTTGTAGAATTGAGTCATGCTTGCATAGATTGCCGTGATCAATACAGTTTACAGAATTATTCCTGTAGGAGACATCCCTATTGCAGGTCATAGAAGTACATGTAATATTCTAGAAAACACTGTGTACTGCCACCAGGGTCACTGCGAGGTGACACAGTGGTCAACACAGGGCAGGATAGCAAGTCTATTGACAGGCTAATCGTGGTGAGTGAGTGAGATATACAGGGACAGTGCATGACAGGAGCCAGGAGAGGGCTCAGGATGGGTTTAAATGGCATTACACAGCATCAAGTGTGATTATAGGCCCTCAGCAATCACACTTGGCACAATTGTATGTTTTGATAGAGCAACCTGATGTGCACATAGTAAAATGTCTCATTTATGTCAGCAATGGTCTAGCAGACCCAAGATCTCTTTGTCCAAACTGATACACAGCTCAAAGTGTATAGATTTCTTGCAAATCAGTAAAATGACTTACCTGCTCGACAGCAGCATAACATGATGAGTAGTCCTTAATGAAACACCCGTGGCATAATGGCCGAACACATGTTGGTGCCAGTGAGGACGTGATCCCTCATTACTCTGCGGCTGCTTGCCCCACTGCCAAGTGATGAATTTTGATGGAGGTGCCAGCTGTCACAGTGTGCTGTGCATTTAGTGTTAGGGTAACAAGTCTGATGAGAGGCTGATGTGCTGGCCGTAAACCTGTGATGCAGAAGACAGAAATACAGGCATCATGGGATTGCTGCATACCTTGATGTTTACTTTGTGACAGGAGGGCAAGTGGGGGGATCACCCAGTAACAAACACAGCTGAACAGGTGTTTACAGTCAGGCTCAATGCAGCGTGGAATCTAGTGGCTCTGTTGGAGAGCTGTTTGTCTCAATTGCCATGGCAACAGTGGGGCGGGACGAATGATCCACATGGTTCATATTGATTCAAACAAAAGTTGGTTTTTCCCAGGCCAAAGACTACAGGTGTCCGTGCATTCATGTATGGCTTCCACAGCCGGCAATAATGAAATGTTTATCAGATGAATTGCCAGTGCAAGCCAGACATCACTTAGGTTAAGTTAGATGGAGAGAATATTCCAGGACAGCGAGTTTGATATTGAATGTGCACAGAGTCAGAGCGTGGGTGTTGCAATGGATAGACGTGTCACTGCGCTGTACAAATACTGTAGGGAGACTTTAATCAGGGAATGGCATACAATTCAATCTCAAAGGCCTTCTTCTTACCAACCACCTGTGGAGTCAGTTGAAAGGTGGCTGTGCAAGTGCACAACAGCGAGGTGGGTGTTTGGGCGTTGTGCATTTGTGTGTCTGTGGAAGCCTGTGCTGAAGCTCAAGTTAACCGCTGACTTTCAAAAAGGAACTGGTACTTTGAATTTCCTGTATGACTTTGTTGATTGGGAGAAGTATTTTTAGAATATTAGAAAGGTAGATTTTTTAAAGAATCATGTGAGCCTTGTTGTGAAATCTCTTTGTTTGGTCAGGACCTTTGAACTGTTTCAGTGCCAAATTTTGGACTCGGTCAACAGAATTTCTCAGCACGCATTAGGCTCAATGCGCTCCAAGAAAAAGCTGTTGCCCTGGGATATTCTCTCAGGAACTATAGGTATACTGGTACTTTAATGAAAGGTCTTTTATGAGGATACAAATCTGGGATCCTAATGATAATTCAGACTAGTTTGACTTTTAAGTAGATTGACTGTAGTCATGAATGGCAGTGAAAGAGTTAAAATGAATGGCTGTTTGAAAAGGGTACATGTATAAAATGTCAGGCAGCCAAAACAAAATTAATTCAGTCTGGTCAGCCATTCTGTAGACTGAGATATGTTCTCGTGTAAAGAATCATAGTTGCACAGTGAAAGTGAAGTCTCTCTCTGGGATGGGCAAGGCTGAAAACCAAATAAACCTGCAGTCCCAGGTTTCATCTTCAGAAGAACACGGGCACTGAGATTTATACCTTTGCTCCCCAAAGGTTAGAAAAAGAGTTACAGCACATCAGTGCCCTAGTAAAAAGCCTATCTTTTTGAAACAGGTTGGCTATAAATTCAGCTTTAAAAAACTTGACCCTTTCCTACCTGAATTGAGACTGGGGCATTAAGTGCCCAACCCATGGCAAGGAAAGCTGTTGACCTGGCGAATGTGATCCTAAATATTTTTGTCTACAATTTTCAGCTAACTTGTTTTTCACTACTGTTGAAGTTATATAATTAGTTGAAAATACTGAAGCAGACAATATTTGACAGGCAGTAAGTTGTGGCTGTCTGGTTTAAGAGGGAAGGAGTTGAGACATTTTACAGCTAGTTAAGTAGGAATGAATGTCATTTCAACATTTACAAGATGATAATCACGCACTGACCTGCACAGTACCTATGGTTAAGTTCTGATGCTTGAGCATGTTTGACTATCAAGTGGACATGATGACTTGAGAACCATGCAGATTATTATGTCAATGAAACCCATAACTCTTTACTTCAAAGACCTGTCTATCGGAAAGACAGGTGCTAGTAGGTAGAGACCTTTTGTCTCTGAATGATGGTGCTGCAAATCAGTGAAAGCCACTGTGCAAATGTTCAGGCAGAAAAAGCCCAGTACAGCATTAATTGATCATTGTAACACAAACCTATTAATAACAACACCCCAGCGTTCCTCTCATTTCGTGCCTCTCTGCAAGCCACTCGATAAAAAAAAAAAAGAAGCCTTTCAACAGATATCTTTTGAGGGCAGAGATGGATTTTTTGATTCATCATGCATTTTACACAATATCTCTTTTTAGTGCTTTAGCTTAAAAGATATTTGGTTAATTGGCTTATGTGCTGCCAGGGTTTCCCTTTTGAGAGATTTTTTTCTTTTCTTTTGCGGGTCATCCATATTTTTTTTAGATCATGGGGGGGGGGGGGGTGTCGCCAGTATTCTCAGAGGGTCACAGGGATATCAAGTTTCAAGTAAATCTGTTCAATCAACAATTAGGGTCCTCTTTCTTGTAGGATTTCCAGGGGGTATCTTGTACCCTCAAATTTCAAGTCACAAGCTAATTTCTATTCATTGCACGTGTGTTTTTGCTTAAAGGGAAACACTGACTGCACATAATTGCGGTTTTGGGAGTTGATGAATCATGGCTGATAAGATGATGTAACTGCAAAATGGAAGCAATAGAGTGTCTGTGATTTATGTTGATGCTTTAATTAACTGTATGTGCTTTGCATAAAATGAGGATGATAGATATTTAAAGTGTTTAATTAACTGAGTCATCTCCACATGTCCATAAAGTGGGATACATGCACCCCCCCAGCCCCTGGTAACCTGGTTTGATTATGAATTGTGAATGACACCCCCCCCCCCCCCCCCATGGTAATCTTCAAAAATATTCTTATCTTTATACTAGATTGTAGCTATCTGATCTTTCTTTTTTGCATCTTCATGCTGGATGTCATTGTTTTGAAAATGTTGTGTCATTGTTTTGAAAATGTTGTGTCATTTGTTTGTTGCTGTTGGTCAGTTTCTCTTGCACCCCAGATCAGTCATTTTCTATATGTTTTATGTATTTGACCACAGAGTAGCCAGGTCTTGAGCCAGCAAACTTTCACACCCATAACATGAACATGGGAAACACACATCTCCAATCAAATCCACATTATTACGTATTATACTCCAGCAACCTTTTGCACCCATAACATGAACATGGGAAACACACATCTCCAATCAAATCTGCATTCTTACATATGATACTTTTAACCACCAACATCTCCCCCAGTATTATACAATTACTAAATGACAACACTACCATACAATCCTGTCCCCAGACACCAGGCTTCTAGCAAGTCTCCAAGAGCATATGTCCATTTTGATATTGTTTAGCAAATTTTATGAAATAAAAAGAGACATTGACACCAATAGAAAGCTGAGACCTTGTTGTTTTCAGCTAGGATTATATGAACTGCTGAGGGTTTTGGTGGTGAAAGCCACAGACCCTCCACCAAAGGTTGATGGTGGTGAAATTTGTTTCAATGCCAACTGTGACTGAAGTCAAACTACTTGTGACAGAATGCTCTTAATTATAAGGACGCTTGATTTATTCCTGGTGAAAAGACTTGACATGCAAGTACCAGCATGCCTATAGTTCCAGAAAATATAATGGTCTGAGTTAACAGCTTTCCTCAGTGCACTTTGGGTACATTGTGCCCAAAGTGTGCCAAGGAAGGCTGTTGAATCAATAAAAAACTTTGCACAGAAAGAGTGAAAAAAGGCTCACTTGAGGTATTCACGTGAATGGCATGATCAGTCTGGTTGTTATGCCTCCCCCACAGGTGGGGGGGGGGGAGGGGGCATTATTTTTGGGGGTTGTCCATCCAAGCGCCTTTGTTAGCGTGATAGATGTATCTTCAAGATCAATTCCTGGACTCCCATTAGCTGATTGCATTTTGAGGTCGCTTTGACCTATTTACAGCTCACTGTGACCTATTTACTGCCCGTCTGAGCTTTGTTAGCGCAATATCTTCATAATGCGTGGATGGATGTTTTCAAATTTGGCACACAGGTGCATTCCTCGACTCTCATTAGCTGGTTAGATTTTGAGGTCACTGTGACCTATTTACAGCTTACCATGAGCTATTTACTGTCCATTTGAACTTTCTTAGCACAATATCTTCAAAATGCATGGACAGATTTTTCTCAAATTTGGTACATGTGTATTTTTGGACTCCCACAAGCTGATTAAAATTTGAGGTCAGTGTGACCTAGTTGCCATTTACTGTGAACAATTTAAGGTTTATCTGAGCATTGTAAGCACAACATCTCTAAAATGCCCAGATGGGTTTTTATAAAATTTGATACACATATGCTTTTCTGGACCCCTAATGCATGTTTAGATAATTAGGTCACTGTGACCTAGTTTCAGCTTAGCATGACCTATTTACTGATTCCTATACTGTACTCCACATGAAGATAAAATCTGCTATTTAAATGTAATGTACCATATCCATTGGTGGTCAGGGGGTCATATAGGTAAATTTCACATTTTTATCTCTCCCCTTGAGCATGACATGCTCAAAAAGGTTACATAGATTATCTTCAAAGAAAGATCTTAAATTTTTTACTTTTTTGTGCACTAAGAGCAATGTGTTGGTAGTCAAAGGGCCCGGTGAACAGGGGCGATGGGGAGGCATTCTAGAGATTGTGTGTAATCACAGTGCTCTAGTTTTTATTATAGTTTCATACAAAGTGAACAACACAGAGGCAACATGTGAGGTACCCAGACAAAAATGGTGCGGCTAAAAACCACAGGACCAAACCAAAATGAGGCTACCATTTCATATAAGTCATATCCCTGTGCCATATACCCTTGGAAAGTTGAATAAATGTAAGGTACTTTTGAACATACAAACAAGTACTCATGGGATAAGTGTATCCGACACAAATTATTGTTATAAATTTTTTTGGTGCATATCACATTGGGCATGAACCTGCCAGACCAGCTTGTAGCAGTGAAAGACGTCAAAGATAAACATTTTACGCTTTCTTTTCTTGCAGATGTTGATGGACCCAATGGGAGGCATTGTCATGACCAACGATGGAAATGCTATCCTGCGAGAGGTATGGCCATTGGCATCACATTTTCTTTATTTCTAGAGCAATTCAAAATTTGTGATAGTGATACAATATTAATACAGAAAAAAAAACTTGAGTATGTAATGCATTTTTAAAATACTTCAATTTGCTGTGATATTTTGCTAGCATGAAGGTATTTTTTTTTTATATATATCCCCCCTTCAAGTGAAGTTTGGGGGTATCCTGGAATCAGCTTGTTTGTCAGTCCATCTATCCATATACAGAATATCCTGCAGGACTTCAGCTACACTTGTGGATGGATTTCTTTTGAACTAGGGACAATAATGACACAAGATAGATAGATGAGTGTAAAGGCAAGAATCTCAGATGTAACTTGGTATCTCCTATTGCAAAGCAATCTTTGTTGGCTATAAGGCTTGTCCAGACACAATTTTTTATGCACAACTCCTCCTATACTGTTTCATGTATTCCTTTCAAACCTGTCCACTTAAGGCGCCGGCACTTACCCAAGACCTTCAAATCAGTGAAATTGAGCTTTTGCCCCTTTTGAGATGAAGAAGTACTAATCTTTATCCATGCCAAAGAGTTTCTCTGTAACAGGTTTACTACTATGCAAAACTTTGAGATGAAAAAGTGTCCCCACTTTATAGAGCAGGGCCAGAATTTCGGCGAGAATCTGAGAATCCATTCTCGTAAAGATTCACCTAAACTTGCTTTCTTTAAAAAGAAAACTAATTGACAAAAATCCAAATAGATTTTGGCAAAATTTTGCGAAATTCTTGCCCTGTAGAGTCAATCAGTTAATTCGCTGTTAGATGTGGTCACTATAATGGTGATGTTTAGGTTACCATTCACAGTCAAAGCCTCAATGGATGTGTTTTTACAGGTGAGCAGATTATTTCACAGGTGACTGATTGGAACCACCATATTGTTTTTAAGTGTATAGGTCAAAGTTATGACAGAGTTTAAGAGATTAGCATGTAATCACCCTTCTTAATGGCCTGAGCAGATGTCATTTGTGAGTAATTAAAGTCAGCAAATCTCCTTGGTTATCTTTGGTAGCGAATATCTTGGAAACAGTTTTTTTTTTTTTTTAACAAGACTTGGTAATTTTGAGACAGCCTTACTCAAAACTGGATTGATGAATCTTTGTGAAATTAACAGCTACGTAAAGACAAGAGTAACTTAGGTTACTATTTTTACCCCTCAGCCCATAAGGCCAGAGGGGTATTGTCATCACCTATGCATCTATCCTTGCCTTGTTAACGCCATATCTCCAAAAATACTCACTTTACAGCGACCAAATTTTTATCAGAGGAGATTATTGAGGTGCTCCAGGTGCCTATTGAGAATTAGGTCTCGTTTTTAGGTCCCAGTACTACATTGCAGGAAAACAAACGGCGTTAACACAATATCTAAAAGAATATTGAATGTTGCTTCATCAATTATTTATGACAGTTGGACCTAAGGATGCCCCAGATGCCTATTGAAACCTAGGGTACTGGGTCGCATATTAAGGTCACAGTACTGCATTGAAGAAAAATGGCGTTGCTACGCCATAGCTCCATAAATACTTTACAGAGACCAAGTTTTTATCACAGAAGGCCAGGTGCTTCAGGTGCCTGTCGGAAAATAGGTCACTAGGTCACAGTACTACATTGAAAGAAAAATGCCGTTAACACAATGTTTAAAAAATTTTGAATGCAGGTTCATCAATTATTTATGACAGTTGGTCCTAAGGATGCCCCAGGCGCCTATTGAAAACTAGGTCACTGGGTTACATATTTCGGTCATAGTACTGTATTGAAAAAAAAATGGCCATACCATGACACTCTGCTTATTGCATTTGCACCAAAGCTTTGTCATTAGGTTAAATAGAAGTAACCTGACCTATTTGAGGGGTATTGTCGTTGCCTATGAGTCCGTCCGTCTTTCTGTCCCTCCGTCCTGGCCGAGGGGTCTTGCGGTCACTGATTGGATTTATAGACCTGCGGCATAGAGGGCTCTTCGGGGGTCATACCCCAACCCGTGGTATAACAAGTTACAACCTATATTTTCTTATAGGTATATATGTCCTCTTCATGAAAAAATAGGTTGTGGAATCTAAAAAGCGTTTTATCATATATATTTCTGCCCGTTTCCATGACAACCTATGCCATTTCTGAGACAACTAAAATTTGTGCTTAAAAATAATATCTTTGGTGATACTGCTTGTGGAAGGCTAAATAAACATTAAAATGTGCTCAATTGCTCCAATATAGTCACAAAATACAGATTTTGTTCAAAGTGCTGAATTATCATATGTTAATTTATGCAAATATATGAAATTTACATGGAAATTTAGTATTGTGCGACGGATAAGATACTATATTTACTAAGATATAGTTTCGTTTATTTAAAAACAGGCAAAATGATTAGGAACAGTACACATACAAGTTTTATTTATCATGTTCATATGAGTATACCATATGCATATTAATTAATATGTTAATATGGCTATCATATGTCATCTTCGCTTAGCGAACCGTCATAACAATTGCCAATACAACTGATGAAGTAAGATAGTACTTCGTACCATGTATTCACACCAACACGTAATTTACAGTGAACCATCCCATGGAGTCCTGCAACATAACTAATGTATCTCTGGCATCAAACTTTAATTCAAGATGCCTTTTAGTAAAGGAAAACTGTATAAGTACATGTACACACTAAATACAGAAAGCTGATCAATGATGGTCACGGTTTGGAGATTCTACGCCAAGATTCAATCATCATCTTCCTCATCATCACTGTCTGTTTCAGTGTCAAAAGTGTCATTTGCACACTCATGTCCAAGGCATGCACATAATTCTGTACATTTCAGTCCTGTCTGGAGGCAATGGCACTTTCTTGAGACAGTACACTCAATATCTGTGCAATACATATGAGTCAGGTTGCGGACTTCCAGTGGGGCTAGCTCATTGGTATACATCAAAGGCTTGAGGTAGCCATCATTAGACATTTCCCAGCCGTTACCATTGGGATCCCACCCTTTAGGGTTAGGAATGTGACTGTTGTATTGGTGTCTTTTTGTCCAAAACCACTTCCTAGTAGTCATTACCCTATTCCGCAGTCCGAACTCTTTACTTTCCATAAGCTGACCTGTCCCTGTCTAACCAATATACATATAGAAGTATTATTGTCCAAATTGCACACGTTCCTCTGTAAAATTTTGACATAGGCTGTATTAGCCGAAATAAATTAAAGGGTCTTCGGCGAGTAACTACTCAACATGTTTCGGAGCCTTTCACTCGGACATGTCTCTCTGAGTAGCGGCTCCTTGTCTAAGTTAAATATTCAGCAAAGACAACCCACATAATAATGAATAAATATGAACGTGGCAAATGATGAATTAGCTAAATACGTGAAGTTTTGCTTATAAATGCAGACCTTCATTATGAAAGAAGAATACCTGGCAAACAAACTATAATTACCAAATTTGTGTAGTACGGGTTCATTTGAGAACAATTTGACTTACCCCTGAACCAATATGTACCCTTTCTAGCTGGACAGCTTATTTTAGTTAAACCATCCGCCAGTGTTTAACTGAAGTGGAAACAAGCTGGGGCATTATATTCAGTCCCAGTAATTGTAAAATAAACAATTGCAGCTAGACCACCTGTATAAACCAAGGGAAATCCTAACAGTGATTGCAACAATGTACATCCTGCACCAGAAATGTAAAACAAACTCCATGATGACACCTACTCCTCAAACATTTAAGCTCTATTTCATTGCCAACCCTGAGTCAATGTATCAACGTAATGTGTCAGGTTTCTGACATTTGAAAAAAAAATGTCCCTTTTGAGTATTTTTTTAATATTGAGTAAATGTGCATTTAGGCATGTCAGAAAAGAATGAAAGTCATTAGCATTTATGCCAAAAATATGTTATCAAAACAATTTTTCTTAACAGGATTTTAAGTACAATTAAGTAAACATGTAACTGTCGTAGGCCGCTGCTTGCTACCGATAGTCATTTGTATTTCAGTCAAGAGAATGCAATGAAAATATCAACCACATATCAAGTACAATTAGGCAAGCTTGTAACTGTCGTAGGCCGCTACTCGTTGCCGATAGCCCCTTGGGGTTCAACCTAAGAGAAAACAAGCTAGCCTGAAATGTCTGAAAGGTGAACATTAAAACAGAATGATGCCAAAAGAAAAAATTAAGTAAACAAAAAGGCAAGTCTAAAATCTTTAAAATTATTGAAGCCAAACTTTCTAACCATCTCCGGATATTTACAGCAAAATTTGTAGAAATATTTGATCAAAAGTGCATCTTTGAATCCTCCTGACACAAGTTTATTGTAAATAAAAATTTGGTTCTAGATGCAAAGTCCTGAAATTTAGAACAAATACGACCAAAGCTCAAAGTCTGTGAAAAAAACGTGTTATATCCAGTAGTATCCGAAATAATACTGTCAGGGAAAGGATAATTACCTACTTCAAAGTTAAACTCATCTATTTTATGATAGACTTTAATACAAAACCTGTCATTAGTGACCTGAATATCCAAGTCCAAAAACACATCTCTGAAACCATCTGAATTATTACCCTCCAAAGGGATATCTTTTGGGTAAATTTCTTTAGCAATTTTATTGAAATTTTGTACATTTACACAAGCAATGTCATCAATATATCTTGCGTTGTTTGATAATTTTGTAGCCATTTGAAAGTCCTTTTTCATCAGTTTATCCATATACTTAAATTCAAGCCAGGTTAAATACAAATCTGCCAGTAAAGGGGAGCAGTTGCTACCCATTGCAAAGCCTTTTATTTGTTGAAAAACCAATGGTCCGCATTGAACAAAAAAGTATTATCTAAAAGAAATTTTATGCCATCTATCAAAGTTTCAACAGTGTACGATTTAATGTTACTTTTTGAATATTTGTTGTGTTATGCTTTCTTTGTATATGAATTAATATTAATGTATGGTTTACCATTATGGTTAAACATTTTGCTTATTAATTCTGAAAGTGAACTTTTAACTTCATCAATGAGTAGATTTGTGTGCAGTGAAGAAAAATCAAAACATTGGATATTTTTTGCTTTTACATCTTTGATTTTAGATACAAACTCGGAAGAATTGCTAATACTCCAAAAACAATTTAATTCTCTGTTTCTAGAAATTGCATTACAGTATTTATGAAAAGGATTCCTAATTGCAGTCAAACACAATGTTCCTTCTTTTGATAATTGTTTTCTTGTACATTTTGCAGCACCGGCTATGAATCTAGATTTTAAAGGGTTTTTATGTAATTTGGGTATCCAGAACAAAAGTGGAATAGAGGAGTCCTCTTAAGAAATTTTGATATTGAAATTCCTTTTCATGTCATCTTTATGTGTATGTATTAAATTATCAATGGATTGTTTGTGTAATTTATGTACGTCATTTCCTTTTATGTCTGAAATATTGTTTATACCAAGTTCTTTTTTCAAAACATCCCGATAATATTTTTTGCAGATGATCCCAAGATTGTTCCCTGCCTTATCTGTGTTAGTGACTACAAAACTTTCTTGTAGTTCTTTGACTGCTTTTGAAACTTCAGGTTGTTTAAGATTAACCGTATTGAAATTCGTAATGTGGGATTTGTAACAATAAATTCTTTTTCTAGAGACTTTTTTCAAGTTTGATAACCATCCTTTAAATTTCTGAAATTCTATTTTTCTTTCTTTGCCCATTTCATACAGTAGGAATCAAATGCATCACATGTATCCTGAAAAATACTGTCAATGATCAACTTGGGACATATCCGAAATTTGGTACCTTTTTTCATAATTTCTTTGAAACTTGAATTTTGTATGATATCCAAATTACCTGTAAATAGATGTTTGAGGTATGCATCAACAAAATGTGAATATTTACTGTTAGACATACAGTCACAATTTTGATTCGCTGCGATATCTTCAAGAGTAATTGAAGCCAGATATTGATTGTAATTCATGATACTTTGTCCAATATTGTTGCCATATATATAGGAAATGATGGGGTGGGGGGGGGTATTTTATTTTGCACTCCTTGGGAATCATGTTACGAACAAATTTCAATTTGAAAAGGGACTGAGTGTTTAGTGAATCAATAATTTTGTGTTTGAAAGGAATGCTGCAAAACATTTGATCTAATTTTTTCTTATTAGAATCTGGTTTCCGAATAGTTGTTGTGTAAGCGGACACAATTTCACAAAAATTTTGCGGAAATGTGTGTTCAGAATCAGTAAGACCCAAATATTCATTAACTTTTGTTATGTCTCGAAATGATAGCGCTTTAAGAGCTGTATGTAATTGATCAATGCCATTGTGGCACCAGATGGCACATTGGTATTGTGCCCTTTTCACATGTTGCTCAAATGCATCCCCAGTAGGCAGTAGTTGAGCGGCTGATCGGTCTGTGGTGGAGGCAAGCGTATATCGTAGCTTGTCCAAAGTACTTTAATTTGTAATCAGTCCCTTTTCCTGTGTTGAGAGCTTTGCTACATAAAACAGGTATTGGGATTTAGCTTGGCTGGGGGTGGCTTTAAGGATGGCGGTTCCAGGTTCATGATTTTAGGTTCACGGTACAAAATTATCTAACCTTCAAATACATTAAAACGTGGGTGTTCTTACCAGGTCCAAGCTTCATTTTAGAAAATAATCCAGTTTATGTGTATATTATCAATCATGCAGCACATTTTGACACTATGCACAGTCATTCTCAATAACACTGATAATGAGACAATCACATAGCAGAGTTAGAATCCGACATGGACTCTGGAATTCAAAGAAATGTGCCCATATTAGTTCTTTCTGGTGCCTCTACAACACAACAAATAAATTATAACATCCTAATTTGAAGATGACCTCATTTGCATACATTTAATGATAGGGTTTCTAAATTGTCTTCACTTCATTTTTTTCGGTAATATATATGCTAAATTTGGTCAAATTCCAACAATGCGTTCTGGAGAAAGCACTTGTGCACAAGCTAACCAAAGCAGACAATCCATTAACATAATGCCCCCCCCCCCCCCCCCCCCCGTGACGGACCCATAAAATTTCAGTTAAGCTGTGAACGAAAAATGTTGATAAGACGATTGGGATTCTATGTTCTATATGCTTTGCAGCACTTTTCAAAGAAATGTAACTTTTTGCATTGGTACAGCACATAATGTGTGATATACATCTCTAGAATGGCTTCAAAAACCCCAACATCTGAAGCCTAATTTGCATACATGTAATGGTATCCACTTCATATACTCCAGTAAATTTGGTATCAGTATATCCCTGGAAATATATTACCTTCATCATTTAACATTTACCCCCATTTTTGGTAATTTGGCAACTGCAGCAAACAACATCAACAAATAGAAGTATTTATATTGCCAAATAGATGACAAATTTTTGCATATAATTATAATAATAATGATGTTAATCGAATAATTTTTTAAAAGCTTCACACATGGTGAAAGAGTAAGGTTAGTGCTACCTTCTGATGAAATTTGGAGTGCTTATCTTCAAAATTAAGGCAGATATTAAAAAATTAGTGAAAAGTAGTCATTTTCCACAAAAAATAGAGGTTGCCATAGAAACGGGCGTGTAAACATGCCAAAAAACGCTTTTCGGACTCCACAACCTATTTTTCTGTAAAGAGGAGACATGTGCCCACATTTTGATATAGGTTGTGTTTTGTTATACCTTTGGTTGGGGTTGCACCTATTTTTAGGGCACTTTTGAAGCATTTGCCGCTAGCCTATTAAGTTTTGTTTGGCAATACATGTATTCCAATTTTAAATGTTACTTTTTGAGCTTCAAAGTGGAAAAAATTATCAATGTTAATTGCAGATGCTTCAAAATTCAATAACATAAAAACCATTACTTTTAACAGAAAAACAAAAAATGGTTATCTAAGTTGTACTGTTGTCTTTATATGACCATTGATTTCAAGCTTTTTATGCAAAAAGTTTTGTTGTGAGCCCTTCTTAAAGTGTAAATGAGACCCCTTAAATAAAATGCCCCTCAAATTTTACAAATTAATCTTAGAATATTTCTTGTTACATGCAAAGAAACTACACATTGACAAAACTAAAAAGGTATACACCGATGTGCTTGTATCCAAAAACAGAGACAGAGTGGCAATAGTTGTACCACTCTGTTATACATGTATGTACTGTTAGTATAAGAGCAGACACCTTAACTACAAATGATGTGTGGATGTGCATGCAGGCAGTGAGGGCTTGAAAGTTCACTAGGAAGTAAACTTGGTTGCCCCACATTATGAAAAATGTATGATCGATGGTAATCAGCCAAAAATGTTAATGCCCCCCCCCCTTACCCTGAGGCCTATGGAGACTGAGGCAACTTTCTGGGGAAGGCTGTTGACCTGTGTCCTTATTTTTGACCTGAAAACAGGAGGGGCAACATCGGATGCTAGGTGGCAATTTTTCATGGGAAAAAGTTTGATGCTGATACTTTGGTCTTAGGTCCTTTTAATAGGGTGAAAAGAGACCAGCATTCAAATATAACCACAAAAATTAGACGGAATGGTGGAAAACTCTCACCAAATGAAGATGACATGATAGGAAGCTTAAATAAAGACTTAACTGAAATTGTAACTATTAACTTTGATGAAGAGAAGTGTGAACTGTTGATTGTAACATAGTTAGGCTGATGAATGGGATGAATAAAGGTGTGTGTTTGCTGCATAGATCATGGTGGAACACCCTGCTGCCAAGTCCATGATCGAGATTGCACGTACACAAGATGAGGAGGTCGGTGATGGTACGACATCTGTCATTATTTTAGGTAAGTTGTTTGACTTTGGAAAAAATATACAATTTTGTGACCTTATTTCAAACCACAGCCCCCCCCCCCCCCAAAAAAAAAAAGAAAAGAAAAAAAATGAAAAAGAAAAAGAGGCGGCTTTCTTAACCACCTGTTGTGGGGGGGGGGGGTGATGTCTGCACAGTAAATTACAGGGATGTGTAAGAAAATGGCAAAGGGTTGCTTTTTTGTTCAGTGGACCTCTAATTGTTTATACAACATAGTTTTGTATGAACACAACCTTCCTCTCGTGTTACTATTTATGGGGTCTATTGGCTGCAAAAGTTACAAAATAATTCCACATCTTACTTCAAAATACACCAGTTGGATGTAAAACGCATATATACGTGTGGATCAGAGAGAAAGAGACATTTGACCTTGGTACCTTGCAAAACAGATGGACCATTACATCTGGCTGCAAAATATTTTATATTTTCAATTGAATGGACCAACACAAGGGAAATGAATGGTAGCCTAACAAAAACATTGTGGCTGAATGAAGTTTTTTCCTCCTTCTCTCCAGACTCCTTGGTTATGATGGTGCAACAATATGGAATCAGTTGCCAAATGAAGTGCAAAGTACCAACTGTCTCATGTGGCTACATAAGCCAACAATGTACTCTGGTTCATACTATTGAAACATTGCTTGCACATTGTATATTGTGTACAGTACTGCTCTTGGTTTATTCAAGAAGGCTGCAGGGAAAATTAGAATTTTGCTATACTGCCTGAGCCACCCTCTCTTAATAAATATCTACCTCTCTCTGTATAATATACATATATATATATATATATATATATATATATATATATATATATATATATATATATATATATATATATGTATATGTATACACATATATATGTATACATATATATACATATATATATACATACATATATATACATATATATACATACATATATATATGTATATATATATATATATATATATATATATATATATAAATATATATATATATATATGTGTGTGTATATTTATACACACACACAGTGGAATCACCCTACGAATACCGCCTGGGACTGAAAAATGTGGTCTTAATGGGGCATATAATTTATGTAATGATAAAGAAAAATGGGTCTATATATTATTGGTGATCTTAAATGGAGATTCTAATGTGTGTGTGCATTTTGTAGTGATTTTACATACAAAAATTGGTTGTACACATTTCATGTGGAGATACAATCCCTGAGTAATCATATGTGATAGACTGTGTAAAATAAGTACATAAAAGTAACGTGGACGTTGAACAATGCACACTGAGGGTGCTGGGCACTTCCCGCTGGGTTGTCTTCTTTGACTTGGGCAGTGATGGTGCTGTTGAGACTGGACTTAAGTAAAAGGTGAAATAGATTAGCTAAATAAGGTCCACCATGGTAACCTTAATCTCTTCATGTCAAAGTACAGGTATACAGTGTTGTGTAATTACGGTCTATGCATAAGTTCACCGAGCGGGGAAACCCCAGCGGATATTCCAATGTCAGAGCCAGGCGTGCACAGGTTTCTGGGTAATTTGCGGGCCACTCAGTCTTACCGCACAGGCTAAAGCGCTACTGAATACAGCAAATAAGGAGGAGTGAAACACGGACCTTGATTCCTTCAAAAAACAGA
Organism: Hermodice carunculata; assembly: GCA_964020975.1. Classification (NCBI taxonomy): domain Eukaryota; kingdom Metazoa; phylum Annelida; class Polychaeta; order Eunicida; family Amphinomidae; genus Hermodice; species Hermodice carunculata. The sequence continues at coordinate 74,850,547 of OZ026617.1, forward strand.
ATATAGGGTGGCTAGAAAGTATTTGAAAGACAAAGGAATATCAGTTGATGGAAGGAATAAAGCGGCACTTTTATTTTTGATATTTGTCAGTTTGACCTCTCTTCCTGGTTTCAACATTACTGCCCACTACGCAACAGTTGGTGGCGGTTTACCATAATAATTCGCCTTGTCACTCAACGTTCTAACTATCAATGCTTTCCGTACCCCGGCAGCCAACAATCTACAATGGTAACTTCTATACACTTCCTGTATTTGGTCCATTTCCTGCTTTTCTGTTCATGTTGACACGAACAAGATTAGTGTCCGCCATCATGCATTATCGTGACCACTTTTGAGAATGTGCATAGCGCGCCATCTGGTAGCAAAAAATCAGCCCGCATGCCGCGCTTTTGCAATGGGACAACTGCCAGGGTTTTCCTGCTTGGTGAGCTTACGCATAGACTGTATTAACTTGAAAAGCATCAGTTGGTGTCCAAAGCAAAAGTGTATCAGATAGAGACTTGACATCTCAATGTATAAAAAAGAACACCTTTTCCCCCTTGGATTAATACTGAATCAGTTACTTTCTTAAGCATGGGTTGGATGCAGAGCCCTCAGCCATACCAGGGAAAGCTGTTGATCTTGGGCATGCTTTTCTGATCAGATTGATATCGTCTACAATTCTCATAGATTTTTTATTGCATTGATGCTCAAATAAAAAATAGAAGGTCCCACATTTTACAATCAACTGGCTTTGGTCATTGTAAGAGGAACAGAGTTAGTACAAGGGATTTATTCGTGCTTTTAGCCGGTGAGATGTTGTCCGTGGCACGTCCGTTCCTGGAACAGGAAATGCACCCAACACAGATCATTGCTGCCTTCAGACAGGCTCTGGAGGACCTCCTGGACATCCTCAAAGACAAAGTGAGGTCAGTCATGCTACAGTCACCTGCAATTTCTGATGTCTGCTTTGTACTCTCATTGTATTATCTTGCCAAATATATATAGTCATCCCCCTTTTATAAGGCCACCCCGAATGCCAAAAAAATGTGGCCTTAGAGAGAAGTGGTCTGTCTTGAGGGGTAAAATATAATGTAGATGCTATACATGCTGCATGAAAAAGTGGTCTTTGTAGAGGGGGTGGCCTGTCTTGAGAAGGGACTTAAAAGAAGGGGATCACTGTATACATGTTTATTGAAGTCTTCAGGAAGTCTATTCTGCATGACCAGATAATGTAGTTCTAGAAATTTTTGCACATGTTTAACTTCGCTTAAACTCAGTTTTTCTTAAAGTACACAATTTTTGCACACTTTAATTTCGAGCAATCCAATCCAATGCAATGAATTACAATGCAACTTATTTTCACACATTTGAAATTTGTGCTTTGGGTGGCAGTGTGAAAAGCACAAAATTAAGTCGAGCGCGAAAATTTCTAGGACTACAGTGCTACTTTAATTTGTCATTTCCATGGTGTTGTGCCAAGTACCTAGAGGATGCCAAGGAATGTCACTGACTCTCAGGGGTTAATCAACATAAATGTCAATATGTACCATATTTCACAGATCAGTATTATTCAACTGGAGCAACAGAGCCACTTCATCCATGGAATTCTGGAGAGGAAAAAAATTGCAATGCAGTTTCTTTACTCTCCGTAGCTGATCCAGTCATTGTCTTTGTCTAGACCTATAAATTAATAAACATGTTTTCATGATCAATTCAAAATTTTGAAAATTTGTGGCTTCAGTAGCCCAGTGAAACGGGTCATCAGCAGAAAGCCATCAAACATGTGTTGCAGCCTTAAATTCCCAGACACACTTTTTTAGGTGATGGAGACTGCTTGTCTTTACATTGTATTTGGTAAAGACAACACGCTTGAATTTAAAGAATGTGTGAACACGAAACATCAGCAAACACATATGCTTTCGTTCAAAGAATTGCACCCGACTTGCAGGATAATTCTGATGGTGCTTTCACCTGGTGACAGATTGAAGAACTAGCGATTTTTGACTGAAATACACACTTTGAAACAAGATTTCATATTTAAGTCAGTTTTATTCAGTATGAAAAGGAACTTGTTTTTCATCATTCAGAATTGGAAAAAATTTATCCAGCATTAGAAGGGACTGTATGGTATTAATTGAGAACTCTATTAACCTACTTGTCATTTACACAGCCACATGCAGCAATAATATTTTGCTCACTAGTCCACGTTTTGCATGAATCTGCATTAAAATTCTTCTGTTCAATTCAGCATTTTGTCTGCCAACTTTTACTAATTTACATATAACTTCCACAGGATGCAGGTTAGGGTAACTTTGCTGCCTTGAATTATAATATAAACGTGTAAGAAAACTGACCTTGAATTACGTAGGTTATCACTCCCCTCCCCCCCGCTCCCAATATTTCTACCAATACACCCATATCTCGGCATGGATTTTATACAATATTATTTGTTTAACAGGCAGGCAAAATATTGTATGATGTCTTTTTCTTGGAAGGTTCCTCGGTGTGGCAACAGAGCATTTTGCATGTTAAATGTGTTTTATGCGAGGAAAAGCAGCTAGTCCTGTCTGTTTCTTGGGCAGATGAGTAGAATGCTGTATAATGAGATAGGGTAGAATCACAGTGTTTGTGCCCCCCACGGAGAAAAAATAATAATAACAGTGAGAGTGTCCACTTCCCCATCCATCTTGTATCCATTGGATGTATTCAGTTTTTCGGAGCAGCTACTGTGCATAACTTCTGGTCCTTTTGAACTTGAGATACTTTCAGGCAACAGCATATCCGAGCTTGGGGTTCCATATGGAAAAGTCAAAAAAAGCACTGTATGAACAGTACACCACCCATTTGCCCATTAGGACATGATGAATCGTTGCGTTACTTGGTTAAATGGAAGTGCAAGTACTTACTTTTTGATCTCCCTGGAAATATGTGTTTTTTCATTTCAGTTTGCCTGTCGACGTCACAAACAAAGAAGAGATGCTGAAAATTGTCAAAAGCTCAGTAGGAACCAAGTTTATAAGAAAATGGCAAGTACACACTTAAGCTCTGTGCATGGGTATTAGAATGGATTTCAGAAGCACTGAATTCATTGTCGTGGCAGCTGCCATCACCATGGCCTGCATGTGTCATGAAGTATGTGTGTGCTTCATGGCAGATGTGCACAGACTGGCAACAACATGATTCATGAAGACCATGTGGTCACCATTTATCACACCCATTTTATGTATTTACTTTTTTACAAAGATGATTTGCAAAGTGACATACCGTTCGCTAAGCTACATGGACTTTGAAGTGTAAACAAGATGTATCATGAATGAATTCTTTAGACAGCACATCTGTCTGCCATATTATATATTTCAGGTGCACAACTGGGCACTGATCTACAGGGAATAAAATAGGTTTTGCTTTGCAGGTTAAATATGTGAAGATAATAATTACATCTTTCCCTTTTATTGGCATGTTGTACTTGAATTCTTGCTGCGCCTGAAAAGAAATATATGAAGTGATTAGTTAACAAAGTTCGTTAAGCATCCTCAGTATCTTCCATACGATTTTAGCCAGCCCATATCTTTAAAATATAACAGCTGGCCCTTTCAAATTTTCAGGGCAATTACATTTCATGTAGTAGGTGTGTATAGGCAATTCTTTCGGCCTAATTATCCTCCATCTTTAATTAATTAACACAGCTCATTAAGCAGCCAAAAAAAATTCCCCATAATTTCTTTCCCATGCCTGGAAAAATATAAGAACCAGCTCTTTCAAAATTTCAAGATAGGTGCAGCTTATACACTAGGTGTGCATAGGCATATTGAATTTGGCCTAATTACCCTCCTTCATTAACTAATTAACAAAGTTCATTAAGCAGCCTCAAAATCTTGCCCACAGTTTTGATTGCCCATATCTCGGAAAATATAACAGTTAGACTTTTGAAATTTCCAGGATGGATAGATCTCATGTAGTAGATGTGCATTAGCATAGTTTTATGTGGCTACTGGTCATCGGACCTCTGGTAATTGCATATTGATGTACCAATAAAAACAAATTGTGGGCGGGGAATTAGCTAGCGTCAGTGGCAACATCTTGTTTTTTGGTAAAAACAACTCAATAGTAATAGCTCTCGGAAGTGTGACCAGTTTCGCCCCTGTGTGGGGCTCGTCAGGCACTGAAAATTTAGCGGATGCTAATGCTGTATTAATGGTAATGTAAATGGGTTCCTACGTTCTGTTCTGCAGTGAGAGATGCTACGTAGCTCCTGTTGAGTTTTATGATTCTCACAAAGTGCACAGTGTGACCACTCCTCTGTACTTGGCCATCTCTGGGGGTTCTAGTGATGGTCTATGTCCAGTTTATTAATGAATAAAGCTGGAGTAATAAATGGGTGGGTCTCTACCTTCCTCTGTGAAGATACTTGAGAATTCATTTATTATTATTTTGTCAATGTATTGTCCAGAGTATTTGTGTATTACAGTAGGTCTGGTAACGAAGGAAAGTGTATGTTTTTGCCTTAATAAATTATTTTATGTGTGCAGCTGTTAAAATGGGGAATTTATTGTGTTTCCCTCATGAGCATTGACACTGGATGGGAAAATGAGCATAGAACTTATTTACAAAAAAAAAACAGAAAGAAACCAACTTCTTTTTGTCCTGCAAGATGGCTGAATATATTGGAAATTTTGTTGACCCAGATTCAAGAACCTGTTGCGTTTTTGTATGTGTAAATTTGTGATAAATCTCTGTTCTTGATTAAGTCAGAGATCAAAAGGGTTAGGATTTAGACAAAAGATACTTATTTTGCTAAAGATGCTGCCCCCGAGTTCAATCTTAAAAATGTACAATGGCAACACAAATTGCCTCGATAATGCTGTTGCTGACTGCAGTGTATGGTGTTTTCAGGTCTGATCTAGCTTGTGAGATAGCCCTTGATGCCACATCTACAGTAGCCCTGGAAGAGAATGGTAGACGGGAAATAGACATAAAGCGATATGCCAAAGTAGAAAAGGTGTGTATGATAGAACAGCTTCCAGATGTTAGAAATATTCAGAAGTAAAAATGTACACTTAAGTTGGTGTCTTGTTGTCTGGTACTTAATATGACTTCCATTGTGTAGGAGTCACTTCCTACAGAAGAGAAAAGAGTTTAATGGATTTGAAGATTATGATGTTGCTTGATTGAACCCTTACCCTCTTTAAACCAGCCCAAACCGGCTGATGGTCAGATATTGTCTGCTTCAGTGTTTTCAATAAATTTCAACAGTAATGAAAAACAATTTGACCAAGAAGTGTAGATGAGGGCTATCAAGATTAGATACCCCAGGTCAACAGCTTTCCTTGGCATGGGTAGACACTACACCTGAATTCAAGGAGGAAATGGTTAAAATGCAAAAGGATTAAGTGGTATTGTGATGCAAGTTGATGTACCGTATTAATTTCAGTTGGTGCACTGTGCCCCTAAAAAATATTTCACATGAAAATCCAGCCCAGAAAAATCGATCATAAGTGCACACCCCCAATTTTCCCATGGCGAGTCTTCCAAAGAGTTGGAACAGTCATCATGTTCACGTCAGTAAAATCGCCGGTAAAACTATCAATCTAAATTTTGTAGACTCGCCTAAACACAATGGGATGGTAACATACATATCAAACTTTATTTCTGTAGATAAAAAACAAAAATTTTGGTAAGCAGAGGTGACATTCAGCCAACTAAATGCCTGCGTCTGCCTGCCATGTGAGCAAGCCAGCATGGCTACCTAAACAGGAAGTAACGACAGAGCATGACTCTGTGCAATATGTCAGGAAGTGCTCAGCAAAGAGAGAGTTCTTGTTTTTAAAGTACACACAGAGATGCAGATTAGGTGGAGAGTATTTAAAAAAACAAACGGTATACATATTTTACTTCACACTTCCTTGAATTATCACTTAGACTGAGAATATTGGAATAGTGCATTTAATACTGTTAAAATATAAGTTTAAAAAATCAAAATCTCTGTCCTATAAGCCACTGTTTACCAAAATGTGGCCAGTCCAGTGTGTGGCCTTGTTTATTTGTACGCAAATGGAAGACTGTAATATACAACATATTTTGAAAACTTCACTGTGTTACTTTTATGTTTTCATTTTAGATTCCTGGTGGAACAATAGAAGATTCCAGAGTACTAAAGGGAGTAATGATTAACAAGGATGTGACACACCCGAAGATGAAAAGGTAACTGTGGTTTAATTTCTCCGAGGTACCTGTCAAAAGGACAATAAAATGGGATCAAAGTGAACTGTTCTATGCAAATGACAGTGGGATGAAATACATGTGATTACTTGTATGAAACACATATTATGACTTGTATGTGTAGATTCCCCATCTTGTGAGTACCAATAACAGGTGTACATGAATTTTTGTACACATTGCTCTTGGGTAGTTATTCAGCTTGAGATAGTTGTATGTGGGTGATGTGACATTTAGGCTGGCATCAAGAAGGAAGTTTGATTTATAAATTTTTGGTTGTACAGTAGTGTAAGGCCACCACAGATGCACCAAAAATGTGGCCTTATGAGAGGTGGCCTATCTCAAGGGGTAAAATATAATGGAAATGTATGGGAAAGTGGCCTTTTGTGTGAGAGGGGTCGTTACGAAGATGGACTGTTTGGGGTGGGGGTGGGGGTGGGAGGAAGGGTGAACCACTATATCAGATGTTGGAGAAAAAAGTCACCCCATGTGAATGTCATTTCATGTGTCTAGATTGATTGCCTGCTTCAGTCCTTATTCTCATCCACTTGCATTGCTTGATTACTGTAATGATGCTGATAATTTGTACAAGAACAGAACTGCCTGTCTTGGATTTAGAGCCCTCTGTAGTGTTTTCAGAGTGCACTGAGGAAAGCCGTTGACAGATGGCATAGGATTCTTAACAACAAAAAATAAACAGATGCATGCTGGTCATTTTTGTGTGCAAAATAGTTACCTTCATGTGCATCAGTGTTAAGTCCCGTGTGTTCTAAGATTCATGGGTGAGAATTGTTGCAGTGCAGTGGCACATTATGATGTTACTCTTCACACATATTTCATGCTTGTTGGTTCGTGTCCCTAGTGGATCATTAACGTATTATTGGGGCTTGGTTGGGGTTTCCTATGGGAACATCCCTGAATTTTTTATTTGTTTTATTGCATTTGACAGAACAAGGCAGGATAACCTAAGATCCTGCTGGTGTGTTGACCCCCGAAAACAAAACGAAACAAAATGCTCGATTCTTGAACTTATACGCCCATGGTGGTAGGAAACCTTAAAAAAATACATCAGACCTGAATTGTATGTTGATAGAAAAAACACAAAAGAACCAGTGAATTTAGCATAAAAACTCCCGAGATGAGGTTTATATTGTTGATGTTTATAAATTCATGGTAATTGTTCTTGCAACCTCACATTTTTTTTTTTTTTTTTAGGAAAATAGAGAATCCTCGTATACTGCTGCTGGATTGTACATTAGAGTATAAGAAGGGAGAGAGTCAGGTAGGTACATTTTACCCTCATTCAGGACAGTCAGACTGAGTCAGTTATTTACCTGGGCATGGGATGACACCACCTTCCCAACTCACACCAAGCAAGTGAAAATGATTACATTATCTGTTCAAATGGTCTCATTTACAAGAAATTGAAGAGTGGAAGATACACCAAATGAATTTTTGCATAATTTGCACCAGGCAAGAGTCATAGATTGAAAAGTATTAATGTAAACATTTTATTATTATTGTTGTTGTTGTTAGCTATGTAGGGATATATTTAAATGTTAATATCAGCTGTCCAAGTTTAAAACGGTAGAGACTTTGTAAGTGTTTCCAAGTTCATGTATTTGTCAAGTTGCATTATTGTGTCCATACAGCGGAGTAGTTATGACATGATAATCAGGTAATTCTTTTATTTTGTAGACAAATCTGGAGATTACTAATGAAATGGACTTTGTGTGAGTATTACTATTAGCATGTATGAAGTATCTAGATCTGTCACTTCAAATGAGGCAGGTTTTAATGTCACTATAAGATTGCCTGCAATTGACTGCATAATTGGTTGATTTGTACAATTACACAAATGTAAGTATTAGATAGATAGATAGATAGATAGATAGATAGATAGATAGATAGATAGATAGATAGATAGATAGATAGATAGATAGATAGAGAGAGAGAGAGAGAGAGAGAGAGAGAGAGAGAGATGTAAACTTGGCAAGGGGGTGCTTTTTTCTTTCATTAAGATAGGATCACAGTTCATGTATAGTCTTGCAACATTAAATGGAAGAATGGTGACAATAAAAGTAAAGCTCGTGTGTATTATTGCAACTTGTATTGATTTTGAAGCACTAATTTGCCCCCCCCCCCAATCACACACACACACACACGAAGCAAAAGAAAAAAGTGAAAGAATGCAGTTGTGTGGCAGTTTTTGGTGAAGCAGTTGAAAGACAAAAATTTACTAAGAAGTGCCTGCTGTCTGTATGTTGACCATCGTGCATACGTACATTGGCCATCAGGGCCCTCAGGGTTAAAGAAAATTACGTATCTTCATTTCAGCCGCATATTGAAGATGGAGGAGGAGTATATACAGCAGGTCTGTGCTGACATCATCCGTGTAAAGCCAGACCTGGTCATCACGGAGAAAGGGATCTCGGACCTGGCACAGCACTACCTGGTCAAAGCCGGTATCTCTGCTATCAGGAGAGTCAGGAAGACAGATAACAACAGAATAGCCAGGTATGTACATGTCCAGTGAAACCTGTTTTGAAAGACCACCCCCAGGGCCAGTTAAAAAGTGGTCACATGAGGCAGGTAGTCTTTCAATAGAGGTGCAGTAACATGGGCAAGATAGTAAAAGGGACTTTGAAAATATGGCCTTAAAAGGCAGGTGGTCTTTCATTACAGTGGTCTCTCAAAACAGGTTTCACTGTACTGGCAACAAAAATGAGTGTTGACAACTGAAGTCAAAAAGTAAAGTTGTATGTACCATGTTGTATACATCTGTAAGTACAGGGCACTAGGTTAGGAGACCGAGGCATAGCCATGACAGTAGAGGTGAAACTTGTGAAGAAAAAGAAGTGCAACATGTTTTGTTTCCCGGGAGCTTGTCTGCTAGAGGCCAATTTGTATGTGCTTGCATCACTTCCCACTGTCAGACAATACATGTGCATTTGTATGTACATGTATATTAAAATTTGAGCACCTTTAAGGAAGAGCAGTATTTTACTTTTGGCTATAAAACTTATACTACAAGTTGAGTGAGTTCGATTTCTCTTGGCGACTTTCATTGCTTATAATTAGTGTGCTTTGTTCAATAAATTAGCGGTTGACCAGTCAAAACTGTAATTAAAAAATGGAAAGATATAAAAATTAAAAAACAGTGGTTCTTGTGAGCTATCATGTTTGTATTCTACCAGCTGGTCTCTAGACTGATATAATAAATTGATGTCCATATTGTGTGCATGGTATCAAATTGAATTTTTTTAATGTGTGAAATACTTGATTTTGCAGAGCATGTGGAGCTACAATTGTAAACAGGACAGATGAAATCAGGGAAGAAGATGTAGGCACGCAGTGTGGGCTATTTGACATACAGAAAATAGGAGATGAGTAAGCAGTTTTTCAATCACACTATTTTTTAAATACTGTGGTACCTGCTGTATGCCACCACTGCCGTGAGGGGCCGCATTCCTTTTTGTGGTCACTGGGTTCAGACATAGGAGTCAATTTGTTTGTAAAATTTACCAGTGGTGACAGGTCGCCTGCTGTATGTGGCCACTTTTTCTTGGCAGAAGGGAGGGGGGGGGGGGCATATACATCAGGTATTACTGTAGTGTATTATGTTAGAAGAAACAACAATTTGCACAGTACAATTGTAACAGTGTGTTTCTGTTCATGGACTTGGCATGGATACCAAAGTCTTGGATTGGCATTTGATAATAAATACTCAAAAATATCTGGAAATTGGTTTTTGTTCCACAATGCAGTTTGATGGAAAAAAACTGAAAAAAAGAAAAACAAAAAAACTGGTATATGTGGCAGACAAAGCCATGACTGGCCCTTTTTTCAGTCAGTGTTTCCATTTACCTCCAAGTGGGGGTATATTACCCTTTGAAAACCTGAAATACCCTCTGAGAAAATTCTAAAGGGTCACAAGTCTTGTTTATTTACAGGTAAAATTGGTGAAAATCTAGTCTTTTCCCCTGAATTTCCCTTCTCATGACCCCCTGAAAAAGTTCCTAACGGAAACAATGTTCAGTGTATGTGCACTTGAAATTCTTTTCAATGTATCAATGCCAATGTGTCACCCATGCAGATATTTCACCTACCTTGTGGAGTGTAAGGACCCCAAAGCTTGTACCATTCTGCTGCGAGGAGCCAGCAAAGATATCCTCAGTGAAGTGGAGCGAAACCTACAGGATGCCATGAACGTAGCACGCAATGTGATGGTAGATGCCCGTCTTGTCGCTGGAGGTGGGGCTGTGGAAATGGCACTGGCCCATGTAAGTACATCAAGACTATGCAGGAACAAACTTCACTCATTGCATACCACTCCCTAATTTTAACCCTTGGCACATAAAGTGCCGGAGGGTATTGTCGTCCGTCTGTCTGTCCATCTTGTCAAGGTTACAATGATATCTCAAAAAATATTCTCCGTAGCTGTACCAAACTTTTGTCAGAGCTACAATGGACCAGGTTCCTATCGTAAATCACCATCCTCTTCTTATTTTAAAACTTTTAATGAAAATTTGAAGTATTCTGTACATATTTGCTTGAAGCATGTTGTGTCAATCTCTGTTTATGGCAATTGACATGAAACCTGATTCTCCAGTCCAAATTTAAATAATGAACAGAATTGAGGGAAAAAAAGATTGTGGACGCTGAGGGTAATCTGTTCTCAGAACTTTATTTTCTTGTATATATGTACACTTACGGTGAAAATTGCATTTCAAAATTCTTCGTACAAAAAACTTTTATTCTATTCCCGTGACTTGAAGATGAAAATTAGATGTTTAAATTCTCATAAAAAGAGCTTGAATTGAAAAACCAACATGCCTAGTTTAAAGTTGTTGGTTGCATGGCAAGCCATGCTGCCACATGACTTTTAATTTGGGGCAATGCAAAAGTTGACTGACGGAAGCTAGGATGACTGTGGTATACAAAAAGTTCAGTCTGTACCGTGCAGATTTAGCCAGATTTAGACTCACTTCTGTTCAAGTGGAGTACACAGTTTTATCGACAGATTTTAGTATTGGGCCTGATTGTGGCGTATTTGTAGTCACCTTAGTTCACCTTAGTGTAGTAGCAGTGGGTGTACGCTGATTAAAGCATTGGCAAAATGTGGCTGAAGTTAAGAGTTAGCTGCTGTGGCTCTGGGCTTTTAGGAATGATTTGGGGCTTGACTTAAAAAAAAAAAGGAAAAAAACCCCCACTTTCATGTATTTTGAAATGAATTCTTGCCTGGACTAATACCGTACTGGACGCCATAATAGTTTCACCCGCACAAAAGTCGCACCCCCAACTGTGGAGTGGGAATAAGACACCTCAAGGTATGTGCGGCACAATAGTCGCACCTCAAAAAAAAAAATTTTTAAAAATGGTCTCCCGGATATCACCATGAAGAATTATAACCAGGCTGCTCATGACAAGGAATGAACAAAAATCTGTGATTTAAAGCTGGTGAATAAAGTTAAAATGAAAATAAATAAACTTAAAAACATCCACCTATGTTGCCTTTTTATTTTGTCGTGGTATGTGAAAAGTGAACTGGAATCTCGCTCCTCACTTTCATGTTGAAACTGTCGTTTTGTGTCAGATTCTCGCTATCAGCGTGTAAAGGCTATCATACGGCTACTTAAAAACATTATGAGTTATCAAACTTTGGTATTTTTTTTAAAATTTTGTCATTTAAATTTCTTAAATCTCACTGCAAAAACACAGTGGATGATCCACATGCGTTTCCATTAGGGTGCCGCCATGACTAATCTCGTTTTCGAGACTCTCGCAAGATTGCATAAACAAGCTTCAGTAAATCATCACAACTGTGTCATGTGACTAACACATGGCAAACATGCATGCTTTTCTTATGAACACTGATCGAGCATATTTCCCCAGTTTTTATGTCTGCATATCAAACTATGAACAAGAATACACAGATTATAGTAAGGGTAAGCCTATAGTTATACATTTTATTGCATTATTGAGACTTTTTGACAACTTTTAATCAATCTATTTTCCATGTAGGTATACCGGCAACGTAAACAAACATGGCCGCCGTTTTTTTTCATCCTCAAGAAAGTTCCTCCCAGGCTAGGTCCCCGGGAAATTTAGACTGTATTCGGCATAATAGTCGTGGGTTGGCTTTGAAAAAAATTATTTTACCCCTCCAGCTGCGACGATTACGGCGTCCATTATGGTAGTCTCTCCCACAAACGTGTCAGAAAATCCCATGCTGTAGAAGTACCAAATGCTAGCTATATGCCCTTAAATTTCAAGGATGTACAGGTATATGAAAACTGACACAAGTACTAGGGGATTTCCGATTACATTTCACAGGGGGGAAAAAAGCGCTAGATTATGCTAATTTTAGTCATAGTGGTGTTTAAATGTGTCCACCACATTCCTAGGTCAGACTATACTACATCATCCTGTAATGGTAAATTACCATTTTGGTACATTGTGATACATTCTCAAGATACTGGATATCATATGGTGTGAGTAATACGTAAAAAGAAAAAAACTCTCCTTTATTCTTGAAGTGTAATTTTACTCCATAGAGCACAAGTAGCTGTCGATAAAACAGGGAGGCACATCATATATTTCCTTTTCTATCCTGTGAAGGCAAAAGCAGTCCGATATTGTGATCAGATTTAATCCCGTTACCATGATTATGGTGAGTGTGCCACAGATTTCCCACGTTACAGCAAGGTTGAAATAGAGATGCTCCTGTATTTTGTTGTCTGTGGTATCTTTAGCAAAGTATTGGAACATGTATTGTCTCCGGAAAAAATGTATTCATTATAAGTCTTTCGTTGTCAACAGGCTCTCAATGAGAAAGCCAAGAGCATCACAGGAGTACACCAATGGCCGTACAGGGCGGTGGCACGAGCACTGGAAGTCATTCCACGCACTCTCATACAGAACTGTGGAGCCAACCCAATACGTACACTTACAGCACTCAGGGTAAGTATATGTTTCTTATAATTATAGTTTGCATGGTGATGTGTCCTGCATGATGACACATCACCATGTAATGGGAGAAATCATGAAGTGTTCTGAATGGTTTCAGCATGTGCTACTTGTGTCACATGGCATTTTCAACCAATGAATGAAGTAGTTTTATTATTGTTTTATCCCTAGGTGTCTGCCTGCAACAGATGGATACCAGGGAGCAATATTATTATTGCCTGTAGTGTCACCTAAAGCTGACATGCTGCGCTCTGTTGTCGCAATTTTGAATGTAAAGGATGAGTGTAACTGGGGCGATTTCTCATTTTGTTGACTTCCACAGCTTTATGAATTGAACATCACAACAGAACTTGTATGTATGTTCATACAGCAGCATTTCCATCAGATATCATTGCAAGGTCTTGTGTAATTAACTGATTTGATAAATGGCACAGTTAGGTTACTTGATGGTGAAAGTTAACCCCTAATGAGGATTTTGTCAACAGCATTCCTCAATGTATGCGGGCTCCAGTGTGTACAGTGTGTGAAGGGGCACTTGTTGACTACTCGCAGATATTGTTCATGATGAAACGAGAGCTATGAGAACAGACCATTTCTATGAGTTCTACAAGGTTTGTGGGTTTTCGGTTTTTGGTTTTTGGTTTGTATGGCTGGCTGTTTGCAGCACAACCCTTACAAGCAAAATGTCTCACGATTCACAGGCCACATTAAATTCAAATTTACTTCAATGGTAAATTACATCATTTCTTGACCCTTATTATATTTGGATGGTCTTGACCTAGTTTTCAAGGTCACAGGACCCATCGATGTGTGTGTGTGTATGTGCAAAGCACAGGTTATCCAGTCTGTCAGCAATGACTGTTCTAGTTTTTTATGGAAAACAGTTGCATTGCATAAATGTCAGGATGCTCAGTAATAAATGTTGCTGTAATGCACTTTTTATGATTTCAGGCAAAGCATGCGACAGAGGGGAACCTGACGTGGGGTATAGATGGGGAGACAGGCAGTCTGGTGGACATGCATCAATATGGTGTTTGGGAACCCTCCTCTGTCAAGGCCCAGACTTACAAAACGGCCATTGAGGTATCCATGTTTATTTTTTTTAATGCAGAGTGTAGGGTAATGACTAAAAAAGTACCAGATTATCTTGACATTATGCATGTCAAACTGTCACATTATACAGGGACTTTGTCCTGTAATTTTTAGGAAGGCTCAGCTCTGAGGATTGCACTACTCATAAATACTGTACTTTGGGACTCTTATTTTAGATATTTACACTTCCAGACTACACGGTTTGCCACAGAAGTTTTTTTTTTTTTTTTTTTTTTGCCAAATGACATCCTCATTCAGTTGTGCAGGACATGGAATCGTGTTTTGGACATGCTAAAGTTAGATGACAGTTCTTCAGTTTGTTAAGCTGTAACACCTAACTGTGGGGATAAGTTTCAGGAGGTGGTGCAACATATTTTTTTTTAAGAGAGTGTACAGAATACTCTTCTTCATTAAGTCCTGCCTCCTCCAAACCGAGTACTTGCAGCATTTAAAAATGATGACATCCCAGGTCAGTCGACAATGAAAGAAGCAAGGTCATGAATGTTGGACTCTGAACATTGGTTATCTCCAAGTTTTTATCAGTTTTCAGCGCAAATCATCATTTTGCTACATTGCTTAATGTGTACAGCATCATGTACCTCTTGCCAATAATGTACTGTTTGGTTATTCATCCCTGAAATATACATCGTTGAACAGTAATAGAAAAAACCGTTATCACAAAAAGATAGGATTATGTTTAATTCATGATATTAATTCTAAATAGTTGTTACTCAAGCATTAAGAATATGTACCCAGGATGTATTCCATATGTTAATTCCACAATTACCATCTAAAGTTGTAGTATGCAGTAGCAGATTTTAGTCTACAAAAGCCAGAAGTCCTGTGAGCTGGCTTTATTTGGTATTTCAGGAAAAGTTGCTTTTCTATTGTATCAGGTATGTACACACATTCGAGACAACTGGGAATGGTCACAACTTGACCTTTCACATGACCTTGCCTACTGTCTTGCAGACTGCCGTTCTGTTGCTGCGTATTGATGACATCGTGTCTGGAACGAAGAAGGCAAGTAGCACTGACCAGCCTGAAGCCAGTGCCCCACCACCTCAAGCCTCAGAAGGACCAGAACCTTGAACACCCGTAGGATTTAACTTAAAGAACCATCAGCTCGCATGTTGATGTCTGCTGTCCTGTTTGAGACAGAAACAGGTGGTTTGCTGCGAGATGGATGGAATCGAACACCTTGTCTGCGTCTACATGTACATGTCTGTTCAGTTTTGCAATCACCTGTAGGACCTGAGCTAGAATATATCTGCTGTCTGCTGTTTCATTGTTGGTAAAATGGTGTGTCAACATCAGCCAGCATATTTCTGTCAATACAGTGTCCTTGGAGGGAAGAGCTGTAAGATTGGAAATATTGTGTGTAATTCTTTTGTACCATGGGATATATCAATAAATGTAACAGCATTTGCAAATCGTGAGTTTGTTGTTCATCAGTTACCAGTACATTTCTTCAGTCAGGCAGCTGTGCTGATTCATATACAGTGAAACCTGTTTTGAGAGACCACCCCTTGGGTAGACTAAAAAGTGGTCACATAAGGCAGGGAGTCTCCCAATGGAGGTAGAATAACATGGGAAAGATAGCAAAAGGGACATTGGAAATATGGTCTTAAAAGGCAGGTGGTCTTTCATTGCAGTGGTCTCTTAAAACAGGTTTCACTGTTCTACTATTTGACATCCATCTTCCATTAGAACTACAAAGGGAGCTTTTCCCTGTAACCAGAAGCCAATTGAAATGCTATCCCTAAACATTCAATGCATGGCAGAACTTTAAACTGAATGGACAAAATTATGACAGGCCAGCGGTGTGAATTCCTATTTGTTCTAGTGATAGGCCTACCAATTCTCATTTTTGTGTTTGGCAGAAGTGATAAAATTTGGGTTTTGAGTGGTTAAGCCTATACATTTTGGAAACACTATACTCTGTATTTAATGAAGAATATTTCAAAGGTTGAGAGGACTAGTTTAAAACCACCAGTTGCCTTTTATGGGTGACTGCATGTCTCATGTCCGGAGTGAAATTTGTTTCTGCATATTGGTATTGCACTATTGGAAGATGTGTGGTGATGCTTTGGTGACTGGAATCTCTTTGCTGTCACTGTTGGGTTTGAAATTTATGAATATGGGTCATGTTTTTCAACATAAGTGGAACATAGTAGTCTTGTCGACGTTACCCTGATATCTCAAAAAATATTCACTGTAGCTGTACCAAATTTTTGTCATAGGAAGATCTTATGATGGATCAGGTGCCTATGGAAAACCAGCTTCCTTTGATTATTTTAAAGTTTTTATGAAACTTTTCATGTATTTTTTTGAAGGCCGTCTGAGTGGCATCAACCCTAAAAACTTTACCGCGATATCTGAAAAAATAGTAACCTCAGCCTTTCCAAACTTTTATCAGATATGCATCTTATAATGGATCAGGCTCCTATTAAAAACTAGCTTCCTCTTTATATTTATACAGTTTTTATGAATCTTTAAAGTATTTATCTTTTAGGTGGTCTAAATGATCCACAAGGGAACGACGTTATCATAATATCTCAAGAAGATTCCAGCGCAGCTGCCCCAATTTTTTTTCAGAGATGTACATCATAGTGGACTACATTCCTATTGAAAACCAGCTTCTTATTTTTAAACTTATGAAACTTTTGAAGTGGTTGTTTGATGGCTGACTGAGTGACACACAGTACAGTGGTCTCTGTCACCAGAACTTGCCCTTAAAACACGTCCAAAAGTGCTCCTTCATTGCATAGACAAAAATATGGAAATTGTATGTGAAGTATTCTACTGCAAAGTCTCCAAAAAAAAAAAAAAAATGCATAATTGAGGAAAAAAAGAATAAGGCACTTTAACCTTGACACCTTTCTCCTTGGCTAATGGCTCCATAGCTTTGTTAGTCTGACAATCCAATGACCAGTTTGAGTGGTTTTAACAGGTTATGCTAAAGAAACTCTATTAAACTGATTACTACGTGCAGCACTGCAGCACAGTGGCAGTGAAATTTGTATGCATAATTTAGTTATACTTGTAGATTTACCACGAGAAACGTGTTGCAGCCGCCAAATTAACTCTTAAAGTGCTGATTAAAGATTGAGTCAACAGCTTTCCTTAGGACAAGCTGTTGACAAAGACTACTTTTCGCTTAAGACTAGGCTTGCTCGTATTTGAGTGAAAGGTATCCTCATGAGGAATTTGAATCTTTCAACCATCATATGTTTAACAGTAATTAGAAAGCAACTACAGCTGTGATGAACACTTTAAGGGTTAAAAGTGGCTGTTAGGGTGGGGGTGGGGGGTGGGGGGGTCCGGGATATACTGGAGCCCTTCCTGGGGAGGATTTGCTTTCAAATTTGAAGTTGACAAGGTGCATTCCAGAGCATATTTGGGGCGTAAGAGGGTCAAATGTGCAGATCAATTAAACCAGTATTACCTGCATGTATAGCTGACCATAGGTTACAGAGCTTATGTGATCACTCATGTCCATTCATAATCACTTAAAGCATCTTTACTGATAGTTTCTGAAGGGATAGCAATAGCCCAAAGAATTTCATTATTGGTAATTTCTCTGGAAAATGCAATCTGACTGTGTGTGTTAACAAATTCACAGGCTGAAAGACTGTCAGATGAATTTATTGGGAGTTCGATTATTAGACCAAAATATTCTGCTGAAGATGCATTTACCAATACATGTAATTTGTGGTTTCTCATTTGCCCATGCTTTTGTAACAAAGTAGAGTGCTTGTTTTATGTTCAGTTTCTCCTCTGTACCATTGTAAATATTTTGCAGCTCTCTATCTGCAGATTTCTGAAGTGTGTTTTAAAGTTTACTATGATAGTGGAATGATGTGATTGAATGTTGCTTTTTGTTTCGGGTGTGAGACACTTAATTTCATTGTTCATCAGGTCTGAGTGATAGGATGAGACCTGGCATTTTGGTTGATTCTGATAATTTAAACTCAAGCTTTGGGGGCTGATCAAACTCACATAGCAAATCTTGAAAGACAAATGTACTCATCCGAGCTTTAGGGTTGCTGTAATACATTAAAACTAGAGAACTGTGACAGTCTTATGCTCAGCTGACTTCACTTACACAGGCTGAAATGGTCCCGTGACTTTTAACATTAAAGTCAACTTTCTGGAGCAGCATCATGACTGTTTGCAATATCATATTGTTCCTTCACACAGTTGTGGGGTCATCATTGTTTTCAAATGGAAGGGGACAGGACTCCCTGTTAACAAGACACAAGTCAATATGTTAGTTTCATCCTTTGTGGCCACTCCTGGTCAAAAATGAATAACAAGAGAACCTTTACAGGTACATTTAAAAAGTGGTTGATAGAAACCATTGACCTAAGGTCCATCGGTAACAAGTTTGAATAGATTCCATCATGTAGTTTGGGAGAAGTTGTCGATAGTAAAATACCCCCCCCCCCCCAAAAAAAAAAACAGAAAAAGAATGGAATACTGCCACCTGTCAAACAAACTAAGGTTTAGGGTACTCCAGAGATATTTCTGTGCAATTTCAAGCAGGAGGCCAAGTACTTTTGGAGAAGAAAATTTGTTTCAGATCTAGCCAGAAGATGAACATAAAATGCATAAAAAATGGAAAAGCCACTGGAGTGTGAAAATTTGAAAGCATCAGACATCCAAAGGAAGTTTATCGCCACCAGGTTTGAAGTGAATCTGGGTGACAGTTTTGGGAAAAGTAAAAAATATGAAATACCATTGCAATTTGTACTGACTTGCATGGTAATCAATAGGAATGTATGCATCAACCGACAAGTGCCCAAATTTAAAAAATGAAAAATCGTAATTAACAGTATCACATCTAGTTAACATGTTTGTTTGACCCTTTTGATAAGGTACATTTCCACCAGGTGACTGCTGCATAATGTTAGTGGCTGTTCTAAAAAAGTTGAAAACAGCCTTAATACCCCCCCCCCCCAAAAAAAAAATTGTAAAATAATAGAAAATATTGCATTGCCACATCTTGAATAAAGTAAGTTCTTCAGGCCCCCAGAAGTGTTCCTATGCAGTTTCAAAGCAGTTGGCCAGGCAGTTTGGAGAAGAAAATTTTCAGCTTAGCTGACCTGCAAGTCTGCTTAGCTGTCACCCATCTACAATTCATATTTTTGACTTCTTCCTCAGCTGTTAGTCAGATACTTTTCAAACTTGGTGTAGATCTACCTTGAATGGGTCACTACAATATTGTTCAAAATGGTCATGCCCCAGTGATGTTTCATTTTTTATTAACTTTTGTTCAAAATCTTTTGACAAAATCTTCAGAACTCTTCTCTAAAATTACTTGGCCAATTGCTTTGAAATTCCCACAAGGACACTACTAGGGATCCCCTAGACCTTACTTTGTTCAATGGGTGGTGCTGATAGTCATGTCTAAGGGTCCACTCCATGGGGCAACCGTTTCTGTTTTTGGGTTGTCTGCCCCTCCGTATGTCCGTCCATCCAGATGTCCATCAGGATGTGCACATTATTGTTACTGCGATATCAACAGAATGATTCCATGTATTTTGCTCAAATTTTGGCAATATGCTTATCTTACCTGGCAAGATGAACTGATTAGATTTTGGTGTCACCACAACCTAATTTGAACAAAGGACAGCCTAATTATATGTTCATTAGGGCTCTTTACTGTGATATCTCCAGAATGCTTCCATGTATCTTGCTCAACTTTTATAGTATGATTATCTTGTATGCCAGGATGATCTGATTAGATTTTGGTGTCATCATGACCTAATTCTAGAAAAAAGCAGCCTAATTAGATGCTCATTAGGGCTCGTTACCATGATATCTCCAGAAAGCTTACATGTATTTTGTTCACATTTTGCAGTATGATTATCTTACACAACAGTAAGAACCCATTAGATTTCGGTGTCACCATGACCTTATTTGAGCAAATGGTCGCTTAATTAGATTTTTGTTAGGTCGCGTTACCATGATATCTCCAGAATGCCTCCATGCATTATGCTAATAATTAAGGGCCAGCCCCATGGGAACCCTTTATGTTTTCCGGTTGTCAGTCCATCCGGATGTTCTTCCACATGACCATCTGAATTTCCATCTGGATTTGCACATTTTCATTACCATGATATCTGCAGAATGCCTCCATGTATTTTGCTCAAATTTGGCAATATGCTTATCTTACCTGGCAAGATGAACTGATTAGATTTTGGCGTCACAATGACCTTATATGAGCAAATGGCAGACCCTTCAGTCAAGGATTTGCGTTGAAGGTGTGTCTGGTTTTACAAAGTACTCTATGATTTAGTTATATTTGACTTCTTCAGAAGTGTCACTTGTATTGTTCTGAAACTGGTTGAAATTGTAGCTTGTCCCCAATTTATTTTTTTTTTTTATTCTGATGCTTGCATTGGTAAATCACATTTCTGACTTATCCAAAATTGTCAACCAGATTCGCTTCAAACTTGGTGGGGATATACCTTAGGTTGGTGTCTATTGGCCTTGTTTAGATCTGAGGTCAAAGGCTGACCCAGAGCTAACTACCATGCAGGCTCACTGACTGCTTCCACCTGGATCACAATGTCCACAAGGTCGTCAAAATATTACTGCTAGCTGGAGCAGTCCAGGGCTCTGTCATTGCACCATACCTTGGAGAATATGGTTCACCTGGACATCACCCATATGCTAATCCAGTGATCCAACATCTGGCCTTGCACCTATATACATCACCCATAGACCAGAAGTAGTAATTTGACCCTCGGGTCCGGCAGTCAGTAATACAGGGCAATTGCCATCTGCAGATTCAGCAGGCCTTCCTTCAACAACACCACTTACAAATGTCCTGAGATGGCAGGAGAAAATGGAAGCAATTCTAAGGACAAGGAAAGCAGCCACGGAGGAAGAGGCAGTAGCAGAGGAGGGACCGCAGGCCTGATTCCACAGCCAACCAGCTTTTGTAGCTGATGGTGCACAGCAGTTGTCCATTACCTCACATGTATCCATTACTCAGAAGCTGCAGCAGGTGGGAGCCAGGTTGTCCTGCTATGCAGTTAGATGGTGATGGTACACTGAAGACTAGTATATTTAAAATCCAGTAAGTGTTGGCTTTGTTCTTAAAATACCGAGTTAGGCCCACCTCTGTAGTCAAACTTTCCTCTTCATTTTCCTCTCTCAAAGGTAATAGGAACAGTAGAGAACTCAGAGACATGGTCCCTGTTGCAAAAAAAAAAAAAGCCAGCAGGGCGAAGTTCGAAATGGAGGCACAGGCTTTCATAGACAATTAGACATAAGGGGCTGCAGTTCACCCGGATTACCGGACAACTCGGTGGACTTAAAAAGCATGTGTTTTTATGCCCAGAAAGCAAAGGCCAGCTGGAAATATCTGTATTTCATGGTAAACAAAGCTGTAGATCCGTTTGGGTGCTTCCATTCGGCCCAGCTCCAGCACCCCTGGTGATCATCAGGATAGTGAGCATGTATTGGATTACCGCAAGGGTGTGCATATTCACATGTACCTGGACAACACAGTGGAGCCATCCTGCTTGGGAGAATATAAGAGAGTGCCCGCTAGTAACAACTTTATGAACTATGCTTTTCAAACCTACAGACTAGAGTGGAATGCGCAAATATTGAAGAATCAAATTCATTTATTTTATTACGTTCAAAGCAAATAAAACGCAACCCAAATAGGTCAGAAAACATAATTTCAGGTAAAACTGTAATGAAATTATTTGACAATCCTAATGATTTTACTTTGTTGGGCCCACAGAAAGCTAACTGGTCAATGAATATATCAAACTCAAGCTGACCAAGGTAAGGTTTTCAAGCCTGATTAGGTAAGAGAAATGGTGGTCGATGTTAACCCGATTTGATTATCTACATTTAATGGACGTAAAATTGGCATTCCTAGAACGGCAACAGGCTTGAGCAACCGTATGCAATTTTCTGACAAATAAACGTCTGATAAAACCGGGGGCATTGAATTTTGTGTGTGTAATATGTCCATGTGATTACAGGATGGGTCCACTTTCTGAAGGAAAGTCAAAGTATGTATCTTTGGCCAAAGCCGCAAAAATTACAGCGAAAAACAACCGCAAATCCTTGATATGTGAAGAATTGCTGTCGAGTGTTTGTTGAAGTATCGAAATGCATTGTTTTGCATGTGCAAGCTGGTGGGCAAACGGAACTGTCACATAATGCCTCATCATCTTTGGTTTTATGGCAATATAGAACACCATCACAAATTTTATCAGAGTGATGACACTTAGGCACCTCCTTGCGGAGGAAATGAAAAGGGCAGGTAAAATTTGAACAGCTGACTTCATCTTTCCTGCTGGGCCATCATAAACTCTATTAGTTGGTATACACACTAATAAGAGTTTACACATTATACATATGATGACAGCCTTTTTCACAGTATTTAAGACGGCCCTAACGGTCAATGTCATAGCAACATGTCACGGTCGGATCGGAACATATATCTGAGACACCGGTACATGGTCCAAAATTAATATAGACACACGTGGCTAGGGTGCCTCTGTTGGCATCCTTAGTTTTTGTATCAATTACAATGTCAGGATTAAAATAAGTGGGCTAATCACTTTTAAGGACAACCGTATGCATCACAAATTTTCACGTTTTGTCCATGATTGCATCCCTACAATCTGAAGTCCCATCACAAACATTTATTTCTGAAATGCATTCTTCATTTGTAGAGGAGAAGTGATTGGAGTTACATCTTTTTTCTTCATGGCATTTGTACCTCCCTGACAAATAACTCCAGTTTTACTTTCATTTCTGCCTTCTGGTGCATCTGTTCTTTATCTGTAATTTTAAATATGGTATCCTATGACATCATCGTTTTTGTCAAATAACAATCTTCCGTGTTTACAGCGCTCAGCTAAAGTACATTGGTGCGTGCAATTGCTGCAGCAACACTTATGTTCTTTAGTTACCAGGAAACTATCTCACTGGTGGTCACCATGCTCATATCAAAGGAGAGAGAGAGAGAGAGAGAGAGAGAGAGAGAGAGAGAGAGAGAGAGAGAGAGAGAGAGAGAGAGAGAGAGAGAGAGAGAGAGAGAGAGAGAGAGAGAGAGAGAGAGAGAGAGAGAGAGAGAGAGAGAGAGAGAGAGAGAGAGAGAGAGAGAGAGAGAGAGAGAGGTCTAAACGCTGTAATGACAGAAGAGACACTATCTTTCTTCTTTTTTTTGTAAATTGTAATCGATTCTCTAAGATCATTTAGTTGATCACATATTCTGAGCACTTCAAAAGGCAAACAATAGGTGTTGGCTAGCCATTTCGTCGCATATTTTGTTGGCATCTTCAAACGTTTGGACTTCAACACATGCTTTTAGTGTTTCAATTAAAAGGCAATCTACACTAAATTCTGTGCCCAGCCAATACTTCCCACATGTCCGGTCCTTCATCGTCCGGTAAACCAAGTGTAACACGAAAATAAGTTTTAAACAGCCAAGTGAAACTTGCAGATTTGCAGATGTAAGAGGCGAACTTTGAAGATATTACTCTTGTCACTGCCACCCCAGTTCATGAACAAAATTTACTCCAGGCAGGTTGTTTGACCATCATAGCCATCTTAATGTGTGATATTTCAAACTTCCTGAATTTTTTCCACATAAACACAATCAGAATGCCATAGTTTTGCACACAGTCTTTGATGTTAGCCATTTTACCACATGGAAGTAAATGGACACCTATCTGTCGGTGAAAACACACTTGTAGTGCTGAAACTACTTGGAACACGTTCCTACTCCCTCTATGTTCAAACCATAGACATTAGGCCGCCCTGATGGACTTCCCCTGGTGGTTGGTTATTGATCTTCTTGGGTGTTTGTATTTATTCTCTTCAAGGAGAAGTAATTATTATTTTGTCCATGGAATGGAATGATTGAGTTTTGGGTTCCTCTGGGCTGCGTCTCGTTATGATCTCCATCCTCCATTATGATGGTAAATCATGCAACTGCAGTCGAGAGCGTTAGTATTGTGCCATAAATCTGGAAAATTAAAGTAATTTCTATATTTATTAATAATACCTTCCTCTCTGCTACAAAAAAGCCCACCCAAGCAGCCCCGCGTCAGATCATTTTGAGTGAGATCGGAAATAACTGATGAAATTAGCTAATAAGCAAGGTCACGTTCAAAGCACGGTGGTGGTCTGACAGATCACACTCTGGTGACGGCCAGGCCAGAGTAGTAACCAGGAGAGTGAATTTTGATGGAATAAAATTGCCTAGAGTAGTGAGCTCTGGGAGAGAGCATACAACTGTCATGGAGAGGTAAGTATTATTAATAGATGTGGAAATTACTAAAAGTTCCATGGTTGTTATATCTATGAATGCATATGTTGCGTATTGGACTGGTGAATGCAGTGTTTACAAAACATTTGTTCACATTTCGGAAAATGAGGTAAGATATTATTTTTTGTCGCAGCAGCCTTGTTTGTACCCAAGAAATTTATTTAGACGCTATGTTTGATATTGAATATCACATGCGGAAATAATATTAGTTATTGTGGGAACGCCAACAAGTACAAGAAGACAAAAATGATATTTCATATAATGTCGGTGTTTTATGCATTTTGGTTCCGACTTACATTAGGTATGGAACAATACCATGGTTGTTATTCAGTGTGGCGAAAGCATAGGTGCTGTCAATGAAGATATATTTCGTGATTTTCATAATTTAGGCTTGCTCAAAAGAGGCCTCAAACAAATACGGCACCACTACATGAATAAATCGGCAAATTAGCCCCTCATGGAAACCTATCATCATTTGAAGTATGAAATCCATATCTCAGAATTAGTTATCAAGTACATTATGAGAAAATAAGCTCCTTAATTTGCTGAAGCACCATGCTACCTTGGAATAGTTAGGTAAACGCTTGTGCATTCCCAGCTTCATGCTTTCAGAAGGTCGTTAGCTCATTCCATGTCACAATCCTGGCCTAAATAGCTCTTGAGCTATCATCCTCTTATTAACGTCACTCGGGTTACCCTGGGGGTTATGCCGGGGTCATTCAAACACATACTGACAGACGGCTACATTTTTTAGGTACAAACCTTTCTGAGTTATCACCCAACATTTGTATTCATCACAGCTAGCCTGTGACCTTCAGGGTGGCGTTATGTTCCACTATATAAAACAATCAACACGCAGTGCCTTCAGCGGTTTCCCGCCTCATCAAAGCAACATACTGACAGCAAAAAGGCTTAAAGATTATCAATATATGAACCAAATGTTTTTTCTTTTTATTTTCGTTCCAGAAACTGGAACAATGACGACTGTCTAACAAAGACCTATCCAATAAGCACAGTTTACTGATAAATCATCTTGCCAAAATACAATTTAGAAAGCAAAATCTCCTGAGTCGACTGTAAGAACGAATCCGTTTATTCACAGCTTTCTATAATCGGAGCACAGACGCGTGTAGAAACTTTAACACGGCTACACGTGATCCAGCCATTTGTGTAGCAGCACCGAGAATAATTAAAAATTATGAGTACCAACACTGGTATCACAGAAACGATTCCTCAGAAATGAACAAATCTTATCAGCTACGTTTTAGTGACTGGTTAGTGTCCGCACGCAAGTGCCAGATAACGAACTGTAAACACCCGCATAGGAAATTATGTAGCTGTGGGCAAGTTCAGATTTAATGATTCTAATTTTGTGGCGTTAGAATGGCTTGGACAAATAAACCGTCCCTGCCTTCTAATAAAAGTCTGAATAGCGCACATAATTTTAGCAATGATTTAACGTTTTTGGGTCTGATATTGACTGTTACTTGCAATACTGCACCAGCCCCCGTCCCCCCGGGGGGGGGGAGGGTACTCTTATTAGTGATGATAATGGGTATGTGCCGCTCTGAAGGCTCCTTTTTCAGCGAAGTTTCCCTAAAAAAGGTCCAGTATGTTACTCTTTTACCGCTCAAAAGTTGGGGAAATGGCCCTAAAAATTTTCTTCCTGGAGCACTTTACATGCCAATTTGGGACCATATTTTCTACTATTTCCGTAAAAAAATCCAGTATTTTGCTAAAAATTCCCTTAAAAAAGGGGAATGTGTCTCTTTTACGGCCCAAAATTTGTGAAAACGGCCCTAACTACAGTAAATATTTTCTTCCTGGAGCACTTTACATGCCAATTTGGGACCATATTTTCTACTACTTCCCTAAAAAGGTCCAGTATTTTGCCAACATTTCCCTAAAAAGGGTAATGTTTCTCTTTTGCAGCCCAAAATTTTGGAAAACGGCCCTAAGTAGGGTAAAAATTTTCTTCCTGGAGCACTTTATATGCCAATTTGGGACCATATTTTTTACTACTTCCGTAAAAAATACTGTTACAAAAGTATCATTTTTTTGAAAAAGTGCCCTAACAAAGGGTGGGTTTTTGAAAGGTCGAGCCGCACAGCCCCACCAAATATTTGGGGAAGGACCCCACCCCCCTGGGGTATCAGGCACTGATCTTCACCTGTAATGTTGTACCAGGCACTGACCTTCACCTGTAATGTTGTACCAGGCACTGACCTTCACATGTAATTGTAACAGGCACTGACCTTCACTTCTGATGTTGTACTAGGCACACAGCTCTTTCCTTAAAAGCGTTATGCCACTAATTATCTGCGATAAAAGACAGACTTGCGTGTGTGCTATTTATATAAAGTCGCCAGATGCATAAATGCTTCTGAGTGTGACCGCTGAAGCTTATGTGAGAGAAAGGAAAAGTTTTCAATCTTGAACCTAATATCAACAGCACATCCGCTGAAGAGGGTAATTTGATAGGCACATCATATTTGTAAGGCGAGACGGTCACAAACGTGTACACTGTCAGGTTATAAATTTACTTGTATTTCAGAAGCACTGTTTAAAACAAAAGCCTTTTCCTTTTCAAAATTGATAGAGATGAAATTTATTGTCAATAAAATGTAGACAAACTTTTTTTAAGAGTAGATATTGGGATACTGGTCAAGATCAGTAATTGTGCATGAGTCAAAATGGATTATGAAGTCTGATTTTATGCCTGTTTTCTTAAATCAATCTAAATGCCGATTTGAGCAGTGAAAGGTATGTACGTCGTGCTGTATTGGCTTTTAACGATCACCTCCTTTCTGTCACATATTGCATATAAATGACCACCATGATGAACCCTACCAGACAAAAAGAGTAAATTTGTAACATGCAGTAATGACGTTTGTGGGAGATAGGAGACGATTTATTGACAACCTAACTCTTTCATTGCCAGTTTTGTCAAAATTTGATATGTCCTGAATTGACATAACGATGCGATATTGAAATTCATTGTCAACAGACATTTCATTCATACACTGGCATGCCTGCAGTTGGACACACCATGACCGTGGTCAAGGTCAAGGACTTTCCGCAGCAAGCCTGGGTTTTATTGTGCTCAAAGTATGTCGAGTGAAGCAGTCGGCTCAGGCACAACCTGGCACTGAGAGGGTTAAATCGTCTCGTACTTTCATCATTTGGTGGTGTTAAAACTTGATGAGCTTGATTATAGTATTCGACAACAAGGATGTTTAATTAGATAGCATACACAACACACAATCTTACAGAAACGTATTTTCTGATTTGTGGTTGCCTGACTCATGAACCACACAAGATTAGATGTTCTTATACGTAGCATTCAAAAAATTTATATTTTCCGCAATTACACCAAGTTTAATCTACATCTTGTTAAAAATCGGAAAGTTTCATACACACACACACACACACACACACACACATATATATATGTATGTGTGTGTGTGTGTGTGTGTGTGCGTGTGTGTGTTTGCGGAACATTAAAATTTTAAGAATGTTTATGGTGAAAGCGTCATGTATTATATCTTATGGGCATGCGCTTTTAACTTTGCTAATATAACATGTTGTTACTTGCTTCGGTCTCATTTCCTCACATAAAACATAAAACTCTTAATTGTAATGACGGGAGCTATCGTGATTGAAGGCAACAAATTCAAGAACTTGGATCCGGAAATACTGCTGGATATTTTTTTTTTATCGTGAGTGGTAACACGTTTTGATGGCTACACAAAAGAAATAAAAGTTGACTGGCGCACAGTGTATTAAAAGTAAATCATGGGATTTTTTTTAACAAGAATTGTTTGGTAGGATGTCTTACTGGCTACAATTATAGAATAGCAACTTGAATGAATCTGATTTTGAACACTGCTTCATGGGAACGTAATTAGACGTGTCATGTGACAATAATTGTCAGGGATTCTTTCAATGGCAATTAATTAAAATAAAACCCTTCAACACGAACAAGGTAAGAGCTTCTGCCACTAAAAAGCATCAATTTTTGTAAACATGCTCAACGCCAAATAGACACAGTGGAAGAGTTCCTAGACCCTAACGGCAAAGGGTTATTCACATAAGAATTAGTTATATATCCGCGGTCTAAAGATGCCTCACAATTTGCCTTGGAGAAGTCCTTTCCTCATGTTGTTTCACCTGATAATAAAAATGATAATAAAAATTGAGTGTGATTGTATTATATATGATATGATATATTATATGATATAAGACATCGCCTGAATCAGATGACGTTTTTCTTCGTCCCCTGTGGCAGTTGGCTACTACAGAAAACATAGAGGATTACAATTTATCCTTGGATGAGTTTTTAAGAAGCTGTTGATGTTCTATGGGAAGCAGTACACTGCCACGACCCATTCTGCGTTGAGCATAATGAAATTAAAAAGAAGTATCATAACGATATTATTGAAACTTACATCCAAACAGAGGTAGAAAATATACCACATTCATCCTCGTGCAAGCCTAAATTTGTTCCGGGAAGGAATGATCATGTTGAGCATTTGAAACATAAAGCTTTATTTTGGCATTTTTGGAAACAAAATGATCCTCCCCGTGAGGGAATTATCGCTGAGACTAGACGCAGAACCCGGGCCAAATATTACATTGCTTTACACTATGTGAAAAGAGATAAAACAGATTACTTGCCCATTATCTGGCGGAGTCCATTTCAGGTACCCGTAAGAGGGTTTTCTGAAAGGATATCAAGAAAGTTAGATAGTGAGAATAATTTACCCACTACTGTTGATAATGAATCTGACACCTTGAGCATTGCAAACGTGTTGGCTATAAATATGAGCATTTATATAATTCAGTTTCTTATAACGAGAGTAGTATGATGAATTTGAAATCGTAGATTGATTCATTAATTAAAAAAAATGTAACTTACCGACTTCAAATTTCTATCAATGACTATCGAAAACGTAAAACAAATTTCCATCAATGACTATCGAAAACGTAAAACAAATTTCCATCAGTGACTATCGTAAAACAAATTTCCATCAATGACTATCGTAAAACAAATTTCCATCAATGACTATCGAAAACGTAAAACAAATTTCCATCAATGACTATCGAAAACGTAAAACAAATTTCCATCAGACTATCGAAAACGTAAAACAAATTTCTATCAATGACTATCGAAAATGTAAAACAAGTTGTCAAGTCACTGAAGCTTAGTAAACACGATGGAGACAGTGGTCAGTACTCTGATCACATTGTCAGTGGTTCCGAGCGACTATACATACATTTGTCGATGCCATTTACTTCTATAGTAACATATGGTTGTGTTCCACATGGTCGTCTGAATGTAATTCTTCATCCTATCTCCAAGAACAAAACAAAATGTCAAAATGATTCAGAAAACTACAGAGACATTGCCCTTGGTAGTAGTTTGGGCAAGCTTCACCAAATAACCATTCATGATAGCCCTCAGGTACTTGATACTTCTAATTTGCAGTTTCGGATTAACCGAACAGTTTCGCAACCAATTGTACATTTGTTGTCTCCAAGTGTATCAATTATTATCACCAGCATGGTTCTAATGCCCATGTAATGTTTCTAGACGCGAGTAAATCTCTGGACAGGGTTGATTATATCAAACTGTTTACATTATTGTTACATAAGGGTTTAGATCATATTTTATGTCATTTTTAGTTGAATACGTATGTTATATTTAAATGGGTCAACACATTATCAAGATTGTTCGGCTGCTCGAACGGAGTTAAGCAAGGTGGAGTTCTTTCACCTATCCTCTTTGGACTATATATAGATGAATTACTGCTGAGGTTAAAACAGTCTGGTGTTGGGTGCCACATTGGTAATATTCTTTTTGACGCCGTAGCATACGCTGATGATATCGCATTACTAGCACCGATTTATTTTTCCATGTCTAAATTGTTGACCATATGTAGCTCTTACTCCAAAGAGTATAATGTACAGTTTAAACCAGAGAAATCTGCCCCCCCTTTTTTAATGCAATGTGATGCCTTGCGATGTCTTCTTGTCTTTAGGCGGTTAGTACGTCGAAAATGTTGACTCATTTATACGCCTGGGTAACCTGCTTGGCCCGCGTGTGACTGAGGAAAACGTAAAACGTTTTATAAGGCTCTTTAATGGTGAAGTTAACTTGTTAATGGCCCAGTTCAAACATGTGTATTCTACAACCAAATTCCAATTATTCAAGAGTTATTGTTTGTCTTTCTATGGTTGCCAATTGTGGATTTTTTCTAGTAAGGATCTGAATATGTTGTGCACTGCATTGGGAAAGGCTGTTCGAATATATATATATATATATATATATATATATATATATATATATATATATATATATATATATATATATATATATATATATATATATATATATATGTGTGTATATATATATGTATATATATATATATATATATATATATATATATATATATATATATATATATATATATATATATATATATATATATATATATATATATATATATATGTTACACAGAAAACGGAGGCACCTATATCGCTTCCATTGCATCATTCGCAATATGAGTGACATCCCAGCTCCTCGTGATGCTTCCATGGTATTTCACAAACATTCCTTGGTTTAAACATATTTTTATTTCCGTAAAGATACAATTCGGAAACAGGGCAAGTCCTTATTTAAATCCCTCTTGCACATGGAAAAGATTAAAGAAGAGGTGTCACGTATCACAGGTTTGGAGAGGAGAGGACAGATACAAGACGAAGACAGATAGAGTGGCGGCGCCACACGAGCATAAGCGGAGCGACACAAGACGTCACAGATAGAGGGCACGGAGATGAAGTGCGCGTTCACTTAACTATATACACAGACGATACGATACACTTCTGGTTTCTGATCCTTGTGGGACTGCACAGGTAATTTCCTTCCTGAAGAACTTTCATTATCATAACACACAAATTGACTTCTTTCTAACAAGTAACTTTTGATCCAATTCAATGCTATGCCCCTTATCCCGTAACACTCTATTTTTTTTACACAGACTATTATGATTAATTGTGTCAAATACTTTACTAAAGTGCCAAAATACACCCAAAACGTATTGACCCTTTTCAATAGCTTCTGCTATTCTGTCAACTAGTAAAATTGATGCGATATTAGTGGAATGATTTTTCTTGAAGCCAAATTGATATTTATACAACATATTATGCTTATTGATGAAAGAAATCAATTTGTTGTACATAATTGTTTCAAATATCTTAGAGAAGGAAGGTTATACTGACACGGGTCTATAATTATTAATGTGAGAAGCATCACCACCTCTATAAGTAGGTATAACCTTTGCAATTTTTAACTCACTTGGAAATACACCATTCATAATAGACAAGTTACAAATGTATGTTAAAGGCTGAATAAACGTATTGTATGAACATCTCACAATTTTAGCACAAATTGAATCCCATCCTTCACTATCAGATTTTATCCCTTTTATAGTGTCCAATACTTCTTCTTCAGTGACTTGGCTTAGGGAATAGTAAACTTGTT
>OZ026617.1:74882860-74920360 GCA_964020975.1 Hermodice carunculata
ATGATGTGCAACAAACGAGAGAGGCTCTACATCCATATCCTGTATCTTTTTGGCAAGAGAAGGCCCTATATTTCAAAGAAATCATTAAAGCTTTGAGCAATGAAGTTATTATCGGTTGAAGTATGGCCATTAATGACAAAGTTTGATATAGTTACACTTATTTTTTTCTTGTTTATTACATCTTTGATTATTTTTCATGATTTCTTGATGTCAATTTTGTTAGATTCAAATAATTCATCATAATGATGTCTTCCAGCATTTAATAAAATATTTTGTACTTTATTCTTATTGTATTTGTGTCTTTTTGCCCAGAACCATTTCCTAGTAGTCAATCCCTATTCCGCAGTCCGAACTCTTTACTCTCCATAAGCTAACCTGTCCCTGTCTAACCAATATACATAGGAATTACTATTGTCCATATCGCACACGTTCCTCTGTAAAATTATGACAGAGGCTGTATCAGCCCAAATAAATACAAGGGTCTGCAGCGGGTAACTACTCATCATGTTTCGGACCCTTTTACCCGTATATGTCTCTCT
This sequence comes from Hermodice carunculata, assembly GCA_964020975.1. Taxonomy (NCBI): domain Eukaryota; kingdom Metazoa; phylum Annelida; class Polychaeta; order Eunicida; family Amphinomidae; genus Hermodice; species Hermodice carunculata. The sequence goes on from OZ026617.1 coordinate 74,883,400, forward strand.
GAGTAGCGGCTCCTTGTCTGAGCTAAATATTCAGCAAAGACAACCCACATAATAAAGAATAAATATGAACGTAGCAAATGATGAATTAGCTAAATACGTGAAGTTTTGCTTATAAATGCAGAGCTTCATTATGAAAGAAGAATACCTGTCTAACAAACCATAATTACTAAATTTGTATAGTACAGGTTCAGATAAGAACAATTTGACTGACCCTATAACCAATATGTACCCTTTCTAGCTGGACTGCTTATCATAGTTAACCCCCCCCCCCCCCGCCAGTGTATAACTGAAGTGGATACAAGCTGGGGCATTATATTCAGTCCCAGTGATAGTAAAATAAACAGTTGCAGCTAGACCACCTGTACAAACCTAGGGAAATCCTAACAAGGACTGCAACAATGGGCATCCTGCATCAGTAATGTAAAACAAACTCTATGATGACACCTACCCCTCAAACAATTAAGCTCTATTTAACTGCCAACCCAGAGTCAATTTATCAACGTAATGTGTCAGGTTTGTGACATTTGAGAAAATACTGTCAATTTTGAGTAAATATGCATCTAGGCATGTCATAAAAGAATGAAAGTCATTAGCATTTATGTCAAAAACATGTTTTCAAAACAATTTTTCTGAACAGGATTTTAAGTACAATTAGGCAAGCTTGTAACTGTCGTCAGTAGCTGCTTGCTACCTATAGCCCCTGGGGGTTTGACCTAACAGAAAACAAGCTAGCTTAAAATGTCTGAAAGGTGAACATTAAAACAGAATGATGACAAAGATAAAGTTAAGTAGTATTAGGGTGGGTGTGTGCGTCGGACATTTTTATAATAATAATAATAATTTTATTAGGAAACTACCCCTTTACATCGGGGGCACCGAAGGTTCGGGGTTTACCTCCGGTGCGGCCACAGTTAAAATTAAACATAATACAGATAGATACAAACATATTTAAAATGTATTTACAAGTCACAATCACACAGATCTAAAATTACTGTTTTAGGTCGGAACTGGCTGGTCCGCACAGGACTCGCTCCTAAGGTTCCACGCATTAACTAAATACTCTTTGCATATTTTGTCAAACACAGCTCCAACTTCATTACTATACATATATCCATGATCACCTAAAAGTAGACATAGCTTGCCCAAAACAGAGGAAGCACAAAAACTAAACCATACCTCTTCATGTCCCAAGAGTCTTAATTCACTTTCTAATTTTTTGTAACTTGCTTTTCTTATCTCATTCACGGTCGGACAAAGAAACAGTAAATGGGTTAAAACTTCCTTATCACTTCGACATAAATCACAATCTGCATCTGAAATTCCCCATCTTTCAAATTTTCGTAAATTCCTAAGCAACCTGTACGTGGTTTAAATTTTAGATGCGTTGCATAAAAATCCTTCATATTAAACAAGTAATTTTCACCAAAAGTCGATCTTTTTAAATATCTGTACCAATAAAGGGACGTAGTGGTATCAATGTCTTGCCAGAATGATATCTTATAACTTTCAATATTCAGTTTCATATACCCCTGCAGCCAGAACTCATTTTCACCAGTAAACATCAGATCCAAGCCTATGTTTTTCAACATATTATGCACTTCTGAACAATAAGGCCAATAAGATATCCCCCCCCCTTTGAGGTACTCCGTATTTAGCTTTAAAAACATTTGCTTTATACAATACCATATCTTAATCCTACACCAGATGTAAAAAGGTACCCTTTCTTAATCCTGTAATGTGTTGAAAGGAGTGCTGCACTGGTGTATCCTGATTGTTACCCCTATCCTAACCCAGGTGTGTACATTTTGGGGGCCTTTTCTAATCCTGGGAGTAATGAAAACAGGGCCTTCCACGCGGCACATACTCAGTACAATCATATATGGAAGTACCCCCCCCCCCCTCCCCCGGGCTCCAACTGAGCTCTGATACTGTTCTTCTAATTTTAGTCCTCGTGCCTTGGTTGCTTTTTCCTCGGCTTCTGCTAGTTGTTTCGAAAGGAAATTCTTGTGACGGATGCCTTTGCCGCAGAACGGGTGCCCCGTACGTGAGTTATGGCTTCCTGTTAGCCCGCCATTGTGAACTTACTGTCAGCCGGTGTGCACAGCAACAATACAAGACATGCATATTAATTTCCCGCCGGGACTACGGTTACTAAGACAACAGGTATATAGTTGTGGCGGGAAATTAATATTGAGTGTCAGCGAGCTCTTACCATAAACACATGTGAATATAGGACATAACAGAACGGTAAATTATCCAATCAGAAGAGTACTCAGTATCTATCCAACGAAGCTGATTTTCTTCGTCATCCCTTGCGGCGCATGCGCACATGGATGCATCCATTGCGTTTTTTAGGCACCCCGGGTAATTTTTGCAGTTTTATTTACACCAAAGTCTCAAACTTAACGGCTTTTATGGAACTCATGTCAATAATTCATAACTGGGCTTCAGAAAACGTTGTCGGCAGACTGCATGAATGATAAAGATTCACCGACTTGCATCGTTAACACCTCGATGGAACGTGGACCTGGCAAACACGCTTCTGGGACTGGAAATGGGTTTCCGTGGAATAGAAAAACTTGACCGGTGTGAGGGTAACCTAAATCAACATCCCAAAGTATGTAGTATTCGTTGTGCATGTTGCGTCTCACCTTTCTTATATCTGCACACTGTGCAGTCACCAGGTTGCTTCTCGGGGCCTTCCAGATCACAACTTCTAGTCACACTTATCCCCCCAGGGGCCCCAAAACGCCATGTTGCCAAAGCCTGCTCTGATTTAGTTTTGTCGCTCGAAAATCCAAAAATCACTATCGGTACGAACTACGTCTCTGCCACAGGATACGGCACTAGTTCAGTGGCGATACAAAAATGTTGGGAACAATATTTAAATTTGTGGAACAGTGTCTAACAAAAAGAAAGGCTATACGGCTGATAATTTCTTTCAGCTGTTGAAGGTAGTATGGCCTCGCCCCTCTAGACTGGTTTAGTAAATAGCCGGTAGAGGGACCTAACGACCAGGTGCTATGTACTGCCTGACCCACTGACGCTATCATTGACACTTTACATTGTAATGCTGATGCTTGCATCTTAGGCTATGTCTACAACATATTATGCATGCCTCGTATTATTTCACTGAAGTTTGTGGCGTGATTATCGGCTTGCTCTACTAACTCATAATTTGCTAAATGGAGATGTGAATGGTGGTGTGAGTTGAATTGGACTTCATAAGCTTAATTCAAACTAACTTCCCATTGTTTCACGCAAAGACTGATATATGATCATTAAAAGTAAGGCTAGGAGACTGTCATGTGTGACACAACCGCTATTTACAACATACATACATAATTACAATTGTAACGAATATGGACAAGAGACGTGTTCAAACAAAGACACACATATGGTGACAAGATTATAGCGAGCGTCGGTGAGCTCTTAAAATTAACATGTTAATAGCGAAAGAGGAAAGGAGAGGTATAGCTGTCAATGCGCATGCGCAACCATAAGAGGTCGCTGATGCTTGTTAGCATGGAAGTAGGTTTCACTAAGCCGCGAGCAGAGCATTTGAACTAAATATGTTGTGGGCATAGCCCAAGAGGCGACGTCAGGATTACAAAGTATCAATAATAACGTCTGTGAATCAGGCAGTAGCACCTGGTCACTAGGTCCCTCAAGGGGCCATTTACTGAACCAGTCTAGAGGGGCGTGGCCGTAGTACCTTGAGTAGTTGAACGAACCCATCTGCCTTTCTTTTTGTAAGACACTGTTCCACAAATCTAAGTGCTGTACCCAACATCTCAATCCTAACTGAAATAGTGTCGTCAGCTGTGGCGGAGATGTAGTGGGTACGAAGATCGAGTGATCGTTGGAATCTCGCACCACAACACCTGTATGCAAAAAGCCACTCCTAGATAACTACGTCACACAGTGATTGGCATTCTGAAACTTCTGCCATGCACAGTTGTCACCAGGCTAACCGGAAGTTTCAAATTCCATGGAGGAAAAAATAGCGATAATCGGAGAAAATTGTGAACTCGGATGAACAAAAATTCACCAAAATGATGTTAAATCCGGCAAAACTAGAGCCAAATACAGCGAATAATAGAACTGAATGTGAATCAATGATCCACCTGAACGGGGTCCCAAACAAGGCGCTGGGGAGCTACTGAAGGTTGATAATAATGATGAATATTTGGATGTGACCACGTTTTTCAAGTTGTAAAGACTGTAGGTTTGGATTGATGAATTACCTTACTTTTTAAAAATTTTCACGTTTTTCAAATAGAGCTCGCTCCGCTGGCTATTAGGCCTATGTTACAAAGAAAACAGAGACACCTCAGTGGCTTCCAGCGAATCACTGGCAATACAAGTGACATGGTGTATGATGTAATCTTATATATGTTTCTGCAGACAACCACGACATGCCTTGCTCAGTAAATTAATTTACAGTAATGACCTTTAGGAGGAGAAAATAGCCCATAAGGTCTATTCTTCCATCACAATAGTTAAATAAATCTTTTGAGTCTTTGTGGAAATTAATTCCAAATGTAGGCCTAAGCTAGTTCAGGCCATCATAAGTAACGCCTCTAGTGGACACCATGATCGAGTGTGCCATTGTTTGTAAGCAGGTGTCTATTGTGTAAAATTCGATATGAACAAAGAATCGGTCAAGGACCGAGGTTTTGTCTTTTAACCGGGTCCCTGACTTGATGTGTCTATTCATCGCAGCTCACGAAGAATGCCGTTTAGTGTTGAATTAATTTAGTTCATTGTAGATAACAAGTATCTAAAAGGCAGCATATTTATGCGGATATTCTTTTAACTTTAAAGTAAAACTGGGAAGTCTTTGTATTAACACTTTTTGGCAAGTTTATGTGGATCATTCCTTGGAAGATATACACATTAATTTGTTATTTACTGCATTTGTAAAATAATAACAAATACTTTTCACATATGTTGGATAAGTAATAACATGTGAGTTTAAGAAGTTTTAGGACAGTTTTAGGCCTACAGATCTGACTTGCATGAAGAAATAAGCTGATGGATGGCTAAACTGACTCATATTGTTGACAGAAAAACACTATTAACGACACTGTCATTGTTCGTATTTGTCTTAGTTCAGAGGCCTTGATAAACGAGCTGTCTTACAAGATCGTTATCGATGTGGCTGACCTGGCCTGAATGGTACGGGTTTTGCTGCTCATTGTTTTTATCCGTGTCACTTTTGACTTGACGTGATCCGAGTTCAATTCGTCTACGTATGCAGGCCCAGGATATTATGTATGCATTTCAACAGGTTACAAAAACAACCCCATCTCCTGTATCTTCATTGTTTTGAGAAATAAAAGGTCTTTGGTCTGGAACTCCAGCAAGTTGTTCTCGCAGTTATGATTTGCAATGGCAAGGCACCCACCCCTTGCGTGAAAGAAAATCAGTCTTCTGACTTGTATGAACCAGCTTAGCCTTACGACACACAGTCCACAGGAAAACTGCACAAGTTTTCAACCTGAAGTTTGTCTGCGGGATTTTCAAACACAACCATTAGAATTTATTGATACATGCCGATCTTTCTGCGTAAGTATCTCTTTGTAAACTGTGATTCAGGTCAAGATGACATGTCTACGGATTATCAATACTGTATTAAGCTTTCAGGGAAGATATCGGTAGCAGAGATCAGTCTTAGCTGCAGAGCATTTCGAATCTACATGTGCAAGGTGAGAAGGTTTGACAGTTGCATTTAATATACGACAATGTTTGGTTCTTTAACTGTACCTTACATTTTGGAAAAAGAACTAGTGTCTGCAGTTAATGATGAATATTTCTAAGGTTGAGAGGACCGGTTTAAAACCACCAGTTTCCTTTTATGGGTGACTGCCTGTCTCAAGTCAGGAGTGAAATTTGTTTCTTCAAATTGTAATTGGAAAAGAAATGTTGATGCTTTGGCAAGTCTAAAATGTCTTTGCCGTCATTGTTGGGTTTGGAATTAATGAATATGGATCATGTGTTTCTGTACTATTAAGCGTGCGTGAAACATTGATCATGTTTATCCCAACGCATGGTATGCATCACAATCATGATATGGTTACCTTAGCATGCACTTTATTATAAGGCAAGCATGTACAGAGGAAGGTATTGCGTCTGGTAACAATTTACGTGAAACTATCGACTAGCAAGTACCGTTTACCAACAATGCACATCATTAAATGTGTAAAGGAGCGCTGTACGCACCAAAGACGGAAATATAGACACTTACATATTTCATACACAAAATTACCTGTAGGCACGGAAAATGAAAAGGCATGTTGAACAAATGGATCTCCGCGTGTCTTTTGCCGAAATAGGACGGAATGAATTGCTTTAGTATTGGCGAATTCAGCGCATAAATTACATTTTAAGACAGTCCATCTGAATCGTTAGCAGTCGTACTTCAAAGCTAATTCACGATCATGAACAGTCAGAGCCGGAATTTGACATTAGAGTTACACTTATAGATAGTACTGGAGGCAGTGCTGCTACATGTGCAACACTATTCATTCCAAAGAAGTATATATCGCAAACAGTCATAGAAATAGTTGTCTCGCCAATCCTTATGTTTCATGATAACTATTTGCTATTCCTTTGCCATTCGGAATAGTCGCCCCCCCCACCCGAAAAAAAACATAATAATAATAAACAAACAAACAAACAAACAAACAAACAAACAAAATAAATTAAAAACAAGGGGGGGGGGGGGGAAACAAGAAAATAAATACCTTCCCAACCCGAGATATTCATGGTCAAAGCAGGACACCTGATTGTAATGCCACCCGCTGTCATTTTGTCTTGAGGCAATAGCATGGCCCCCAAGACGTGTCAGGTTCTTACTGGCCCAGTCTGAATGAAGGGAAAGGGGAACGATGTACCTATATACATACATACATATATATATATATATATATATATATATATATATATATATATATATATATATATATATATATATATATATATATATATATATATATATATATATATGAGAGGAGTCCCATATAAGTGTTGTACGCTTGCTCTCCAATCCGATTTCGTACGAAATGAAATATGTTTAAACCAAAGCATGTACATAAAGCATATCATGTTTTGCATCATAGTGCGCAAAACCCTCGTTCTATAGGTACAGGCAAGAACTGTCTCGGAGTTAAGGTTACTTAGCATACGCATAAAACACATTTCACCCTTCGTAACATGTGGACGTGTGGATATGTATAATATGTTAATTCTTCAGCTTCATGCGGGCCCTTTCCCCTTACTTCATATATATATATATATATATATATATATATATATATATATATATATATGTATATATGTATATATATATATACGTATGCATATATATGTATGCATATATATACACACATATGTATATACGTTTATAGACATATATATGCACATATATATACACACATATGTATTCGTTTATTTATCCCCACAACTTATATATTTGAAAAAAAAAATGAAGAAATAGGTTTTTCATAAAGGCAAAAACGTGTGTGCCTTACAAAATTGGAATAATTTAAAACGTTAGGACTTACGTTTACTGCCAATACGAGGTAACTGTATTCATAATAATTGCGGCTAGTTGCGGACTCCTTGACAGGATAGAGAATGGCGGGTAGACCCTTGTACCATGCAGGGCCAAATATGCATATTTCATAAACGTTGACAATTGAGGAGGCAATTATAAGTTTAAAATTTTAGTTACACTTATTTTTGAAATATACTGGAAGTTTTTAAAGCAGATAGTGTCAATTATTTGGGAGAAATAGTATTTCCAAATGGATAGCATTCCCTGTTTATGTACCCACATCACGCCGGAGCGCAGTTTGTAATACCGAGGAATTTTGTAACAACAGTTCTATTCGTGATAAAAAGGGGCAGCAATTAGCAGAAATTGATATTTTTTGAAATATACTTTAAAGCTTTTAAAGCAGATAGTGTCAAACGTTTGGGAGAAATAGTATTTTCAAATGGTTAGCTTTCGTTGCTCATGTGCCCACACCACCCCCGAGCGTGGTTGTGTCGCAGTTTGTTGTACCGCGGAACTTTGTAACAATTCTATTCGTGATAACATAGGGACAGAAATTAGCAGAAATTGTTAAAAATCGTGATAAATTGTGGCTAAAAGTAATATATTTTGCAATTTGTAATAACATCTTAGAGCAAAATGTAATAAATCGTGAACAAATGTTAAAGGATGTAATAAATGGGGTAGAGGTACCTTACCTTTCAACGGGATGAAAGGTTTTGTTGAGACGACCCCTTTAACCTTTTTCCTTGGCAATTTGTGATTTTGAATGTTTTGAGAATTGAACAAAATAACAATTGGGAAAACGCGCTCTAGCTGCTTAAGAAGGACAGAATAGACAAAATCCAGGGATCAAGGGCGCAGCTTACCCACAAACAGGAGAGATTTGTCTATCAACGCTGTCGTAGAGAGAGGCTCGGCAGGAGAGTTTTAAATATAACAAGAGTAGACGCCAAGGGTACAGTGTTGAAACACACGGTTTTTCTCAGTTTTCTGATACCCTGCAAAAACATGACTCATGTGACATTGTTTGCACCTGCTGGCATAAAGTTTTGGCCTGCACCATTTTTGCATCGGCGCTAGCCGATTGCCCATATAATATTAGATTATACAGGGCTTCCGTTGTTGCAAACGAGGGGACAGTTATAGAGCATGGTTTGATTTTTCTGTATGATAAGTATATAGAGCTGGCAGTAACATTCCATTGGGAAAATGGCATGCGACGTTGTAGTACACAATAGTTTGAGTGAATAAAGATGCAGAGATTTTTGACATTTTCCACCTACCAAAAACTAGGACACCCCTGCATTCCATTATGCAACTTACGTTGCCATTTTGCACAACTGTGGTTTATGCGTATCTAGAGCCTGTAGAAAAGAGTTCTAATGGTTTGTATCTTCAGATATTACAAAATATGGAAAAATATTCACGTGACATGTGATTCATGTGTGTTGCATAAATAACTTGTGTAACTGAAACTGTAGTATGTGTTGAAAATGTTTGAGCTGTTGAACTATTCCTTGCGTGCATATATGTCTCTGTTTGGTATTGGGAGTGGCTAAAGGGGCCATGTACGATAGAAAAAGAATGTTACATACATGATTGGCATGTACTGATGAGATGTTCGCTAATGGGAGACTGTCTTACATTATGAAAATATCTTTTTGTTATCCACTAATTTTAAGAGCCATCATCACGACCGCGTATATCTTTCTAATACCGTGCATAGCAGAAGTAAATGTTGCCATAAACGCAAAAACCCTGCTATGCGCCACCCACAGGCGCAAAGGCGACTGATGGGAACCTTTGAAGGGTTTTTGCAGACCAATATAACAAGGTCCAAAATGAGGTAAATTTTACATAACATGACTTCAAACATTTGAATACCAGATAACTGGGAACATTTCAATATCAGATTACTGCAATTTAAATATTAACAACAAATTCCACAGGAGAATCATCGCATAATATGAGAAAAATTAGGAAAATATTACACAACTGATACAACCCCTAAAAGACCTCACTGATGTAGAAAACTGACTCCCTTACACTCGCGTATGAATATATGTGGCTGCTCTGGTACGCTGGATCGCATGGGTGATGATTTGAGATCGTCCGCATAAAGAGTGTCAAAGTAGCCCCCAAAAACTTGTGCGTTTCTTCATTATTAACACAGGTGTGTCATGCTTACAATATTCTTGAACAAATCTAAGCTGACAAAGAATCAGGGTATCGTTTTTGTGTTTTGACATTTTTAATTATCGATGTGTACATGATGTTCAAAAGGAGTAAATTTATGCACAAAAGAGATGAGTCTTTCTGGGTTTTGCTCATGCGCTTGCGCCCTACAACTTCCGCCCAAATGTTGACAAACGGAACACGTGGTTTTCTCTAAGATCGTTAGCGAATATTTAGCAAATATTAGGTGTGTACTTTTTCAGAGTGTTAACCCGTAGCACACTGCCAGTATCCAGGATCGCACACAGCGTGCCACTGGGCAGTTTTTAACTCACTTGCGCAATAAGCGACATGCATGATTGAACATGCTTGGGCTCTGTTATTTTTTGTGATTCATTCCAATAGATGGACACTTAGATGGTCAGAAATTGCATGATTTTTATTTTTGTGTACTTTTCATTTCAATTTAGGTGAAAAAATTTGATGCCGCAGGGGGTGTCAAGAGTCTGATCTTAAGTGCATGCGGTCACTTTTTACCAAGCAAGTGTACACAGCTTACTGTCGCCGTCCCGGTCAGGATTTTTCCGATATGTACGTATATTTTTTCGTGCCTTCGATCATGAATTTCATTCTTATCTTATTCTGTCATACAGATTGTTCCATTGAAACATTTCAATAAAATTAAAACAAAATTTTGTAAAACATCAAAAACGACGTGACGAATTGGAGAGAGCGATCAAGAACACATAGTGTTTACGCAAATCTTCGCTTCTTCACCGGTAACTAACTGCGTATTTTCTTGCTTACCACAAGAAATTTCTCTCGTTTCTTTGTCTGTGTCTAGGATTGTTCGATCGGAGTCTTTTCGTTGAAACATGATGTGAAAATTTAGCATCGTGGTTCAATAATCTTTGCGGGAAAAACTACTTGTTTACCGTCCCAACATTGTGGGCATGAGACATACACACAGGGATCAACCATGACGACTTTGATTGGACAATGTGACCTTGACCTCAAGTAGAAAGTCACAGGGTCATCTCGTTAAATTTATCTGTACGGCTGATACATTGAGAACTACTCTGGCCAAGACTGATGTTTCACATGGTATCGGTCCTCTGTTAAGTACAAACGTAGACTATATATGTAACCTTGACCGCATTCCCGAGGTCACAGGGCCACTGAAATGGAATATGGATAAGTTGAGAATGATTTGACCCTCGTGTGGGTGAACTCGAACCTAGCCCTAGGTTATATGGCCACCATTGTTTCGAATTTATAGGTAAGCTGAGATTGCGTTATTCAAAAAGACCTCTTGTTCAAGGAAAGGTACCGCTGTAACATGAATATAAGTGCCATAGTATTGAGTGATAACTCTGCACAATTATTACAATGTTGGTACATTTTTAAAGTCCAATATTTTGCTGCAAGATATAATTACAAATTGAAAAACGTAAAAATGTTGCATTTTGAGACTACATATTACGAATTACTGCAATGCATTACCCTTATGTTACCTACTAAACAAAGATATGTTTGACGAACAATAAGTTGAAAAAGAATGAAATTCATACAAAATTAACTTCACAGAACTCCCAAGATATACGTCTTATCATACATTTGTAGGAAGCCGATGCTCGAGATTGACAAGAATATCCTTGGTGTCCCCTGTTGGCTCATTTTACTGTGTGTGCTATCTCTGCCACCAGGCGGAAGGCCCGACCAAATTAAATGGCAAAGAGAAAATGGCTTGGGTAAGTTGATAGGTTCTGTATACACTTACACATACCGTTTTTAGACTACCAGTATATTGCAAATTTCGAAGACATCTTCCATGAATTTTTATGGGACAGTAGAAGTTACAATCAAGACCACATCCGTAAAGAGACCTTCCCTATACTAAGACCATGAAACGGCACTTCCTTTGTTTCTTAAATATATTCTTTCTCCTATCAAAATTATATTTGAAGTGCCTTGGTTCCTCTTCATAGGGAGATTCCACTGTATTGATTTTATTACTTTGGTTGAAGGGTACAGGTATCGTCCTGATATTCATACGCAACAAGTCCATATCCTCCTTGGATATCACACCAAAATCTTCTTTGCTTAATATGGCGAAGGATTGTGTTGGTACAGTTGCAACTAACCATAAATATGTAAAGTATCGATGCACTTTAGTTTAGTCACCATCAATGTAGATTTATCTTACATAGATGTTTGGGTCCCTTTGGACCAGTAGCTTCGTGAGTATTGAAATTGTTATAGTCTTCTCTTTTCCCTTTTCTTAAATAGGGCCATCAGTTAGATGCCCGTGTCTCTTTTGTCATAAATAATAAGTTCGTACGCAAATGACTTCTTAATCATTCTGTAGAAGCATCGTATAACACAATGACTGATGAACATTTAACAATTCAACAACACAGAAACCTTTTTTGTGGACGTCTGACGTTTCCGAGCAAGGATTATTCAAAATCTGTGTGGACTTCAAAAGATGACACCCAAATCACCGACTGTGTTACGCTAAACATCTACAGAAAAATTGATGGGGTCATATGTGGAAACTTACACATTAAACGTAAAAAGAACCACTGGTGTTATATATATATATATATATATATATATATATATATGACCCCATCAATGTTTCTGTAGATGTTTAGCGTATATATATCAGTAACACACCAGTGGTTCTTTTTACGTTTAATGTGTAAGTTAGTGTGTTGCGTTATATATATATATATATATATATATATATATATATATGTAACGCAATCATAAAAAACGACAGCAACGCCTTAAAAACAGAACCCCCCCACCAAAAAAACCCTTCCATCTAACTGCCTACTACTGACAAAGGATCCACACCACAGGGATTAAAATATGGAGGCAAAATCAACATTTTATTGTGCTTGTGACATGATGAAAATATTGTTACAAATGTATTTACCAAGTTGATGTATCTATAAGGTCAACGATATGCGTATTTTCTACGTAAGAGTGGGAGCTAAACTGCAGGAGTAAGCCCTTATGTTGTCGCATACATGTATATCGACACATCATCACTGCAGCACCACAACGCCCCATAGAGCTATATATTTAAAATACAACCTGTATCCTTTAATTTCACATTCGCTTTGATAAAAGAAGCAAAAAGTATAAAATAAGGGAAATTCTTGCAGGCCTCATCGAACGCAACTAGAATGGACACCCAATGCACGGGGATGTGTCCGAGACACTGAATACTGTGGGATTTTGAATACTTTTTAACGCACTCTATCATGCAGACAGGTGTTCAGACATGACTCTGGCACTGCCTTAAGATAAAACTGGCTCTAGCTATGAGTACATGGAAGGCCAGCTCTGGTCACGATATAGATTTGATTAGTTCTCTTATGTTTATTTATGGTAAGTGATCTGATAAGGGCTTCCACCCTGCCTGTGGGAAGACTGTTGATTGAGGCATAATTAATTAACTTGAACGGCGTTGAACTGACTACAAGAGATAGGAAAACCATGACAAGACATATCCCCGGGCGGAAGATTTGTTTTAATATTCGAGAGATGCTGGTGATAAAACTTGGCAAGCTGGTGAATATAGCATACGGTACGATGATAGGTACATAAAATGACATCATCGGATGCCTTATTGTGTATTGATGTTTGCAACGACATTTTTTTTCAGCGCCCTTGGCTCTGGCACCAACTGCAGCAAAAGAGCACGGGAAATATATTGTGGTCTTTGACAGAGAAACTCATAGACGAACAGGTATGTTTGCTTCTATTCTTGCATTGCAATGGCTGTGGTTTTTTTTTTTGGAATTTGTGTCTGGAAAACGACACGTACTTGTCTATGTTGCTCGAGAAATCACAAAACACGTGAGACAATCAGTGATCCTATTGCGTACTGATACTGTCCTGTACATTACACTGTAAATTCATTTCAATTAACGGTACCATGAAGTATGCATTTTTAGAAAGCGTAGAAACTCAAACTTTATGTTCTGACACATTGGTTATGTTTCTTGAAGGCAATGATTTTATAATAACAAAGGCGTTAAAAAGGTGGTCATCATTTTTGGACCTAAATTTTCGATTCAGCTTCTACATTTTCACATATTTCGGCATTTCATTTTAGAAAACAGTGGAACACGCCGCAAATAAAAATGCGTGTCTTAAATTTTGATTTTTTTTTTGTTATTTCTGAGATACATGTGTTTGAAGTTTGAGTGATGACACATCAAAGGGAAGTTTAATGACTCTGGTTAAAAAAAAAAAAAAAAAAAAAACCGATACCGAATTTGTAACGTGTGAGACGAGGTTTTTATTTATTGCATAAAGTTTGAGTTTCCGGCATGTTTGAAGTCCCTACGCTCAAAATTACACGAGGTGAATCGATATTTGTGTTCAATTATGATGATCTCTTGTTTAATTGTTATATAAATAGTGCCACCATTTAACATTATAAAATCACTATAAAAAACTATCCAATTTGCTAACTTTGAGAAAACGTATGCTGTACTATACTTGAAATTTTAAATTGTATGTAATATTTCATAAAAGTCACTGCTAACAAGGCCCATATCCTTTATTTTAACTTCCACTTTATATGACATCACATGCATACATACGTGCATACATACATACATACATACATACATACATACATACATACATACATATACACATACATACACACACATATATACATACATTCATACATACATACATACATACATACATACATACATACATACATACATACATACATACATACTTACGTTCATACATACATCCTTGCTAGATGCAACAAAGGACGAAATCCAACCCTGTATCATAAATATCTCCGAGAGCGAGCACATCATTGTCTAAGAGACGCTAATTATGCAGATAGGGAGCACCCTATCATGCTGACTTCTCTGTCAAAAACTCTTTACTGCTTTTTCATACCCAACATTGCGTTAATGCTTTGTTTTAGTTACCAATCGTGCGACTAGGTACACGGGTGTGAGTGCCTTTTCTTTCCGGGCACAAGCCAGTGGTTTCACAGACGTTGATAAGATATGGGGAGTGCAAACAAATAAAAGGTAGGTATGTGTATAGGTCGGTGATAAATGCCATGTGTACGACCCAAGTAATTCTGGCAAATGAGAACCACAATCTGCAATTCAGGATTTTATATTTCACTAGAGTAAAAGGTATCCCTCTCTCTGTGTCTTCCTCACTTCTTAGAAAATACAGGATTCATTTTAATCATTGACATCATTAAAATACATCATCCTGTGGCTCTTTGTGGGCTGGGAAACATATTGACATGGCCGATTTTCTCCTATCGTCATTCAAATTTAAGCTACATGTATTTTTTAAAACGTGTGCGCATAAAAAGAGTGCGGAGTGACACGCTTAACTTTCAAACGCTTGTTGCTTTTTAGGGGACTCCTTGCTCTCCGCTCAACTCCACATGTACGTTACGTAGAAGAAAGCCAGATCTTTACGGAAGCTTCATCTGGTTGTGTTAGTTTTAAAAGCCAAGGATGCCTGAGATCAACCGTGCCAGAAAGATGGGTAAATGTCAACGCACCTTCTTTTAAATTATTGAACAAAAAATTATTTCTGTTATTACAGCATCATTGTACTGCAGTTGTTCACTGCAAATGAAAGTTGCACTCTGTGTCCTTTTTTCTCTTAAACAAATTAATGTTTTTCCCCCCTGTAGATCGATATACAATACAGATTAAAACTAGAAAAAAAGGTTCGCTTAAAGGCAAATCTGTCTGTGTGGCTTCAAAAGTTTTAAATATTAAATGCTATAACTTTTGTCGTTTGGTACTTTGCATTCCATTAAGCTTGTGGCTGCATGAAAATTTCAAAGTCTAAATGACCTTAACTTTTGACCTTTACAGGTCACATGTAAATTTCAAAATGTACAGTGTTACAGTACCCACAATTTAAGTCAGATGAAAATTGACCAAATTATGGAAAGATGAAAATTTCAAAGAACCAAATGACTTTGACCTTTGCCCTTTAGAGGTTACATGTTCTTACATAACTGTGCAGTGTTGAAATACCTACAATATGAGTCCAACATGATTAGAATTGGATGGAAAATGGCCGATTTATGGCTGTTTGAAACTTTTAAATGTCCAAATAACGTTGACCTTTTACCTTTAGAGGTCACATGTAAATTATGAAAATGTGCAGTGTTACAATAGCTACAATCTGAGCCCAACATGATCAAAATTGGATAAAAATTGACGAAGTTAGGGCTAGAAGATAGCCACCATTGAAAGTGGCCTTTGACCTTGAAATGATCTTTGACCTTGGGATGACCTCTACCTGAAGTGAACCTTGACCTTTAGAATGAGAGTTTGACCTAAAATTGAACTTTGACCTTGAGATGACCTTTGCCATGCTATGATCGAACCCTTATCCACTCGGAACCACGTCTACTACTACTATAGTAAATAAGATACTGAATATTGAAAACTAGCCCTCATTTGCATAGTTTTGAAAAGCATGATCTCTCATTATAAAAAGGCAAGACTTCATCTATAGAAGTATATTGTGCCAAGTTTGTGGTTTTTACGTATGATACTTTTCAAATGAAATATCGGACAAATTTGCCTGTAAAGAAAGAAAGAAGAAAGAAGAAAGAAAGAACTTCCAGAAAAACAATCTGTCTGTGTTGGTACACAGACATAATGATCTTGACCTATGAATATGCTTGTACCCTTGTTTCGCATTTTGTAGAAATACCAAATTGAGGATTGCACACTTGAATGTTTTGTATGTTTGTAGGGATTAGACAGGGTAGATCAGAGGAAACTTCCCTTGGACCACACATTTATCCATGCTGGTAAGAGCAGGGGGTGGGGGTTAGGAGGAGAGCATATTCATTACATAATAAAATTATGGAATATCAAAACTATTTTATTCTGATGTCCGCTTGTAGACATGGGTATGATATAAATGGCGACTAAGCGTGAATAAAATATGGTTGCAGAGGAGCATTCTGCGACACAATGTGGCATGAGCCAGTAAACCTATGGAGTTTGCAGTATCTGAAACTCAAACATGCATGAAATAAAGTTAATGTACAGTGGAGAGTGTCTTGTAACAGGAACACAATTATGTTTGATAAACAAAGCTGCTTTCTTCATTATGTAAGTGTGTTTTTTCATTCCCAGATTTTTGCGAACCAAAATAAATCTTGAGAATAATGTTTTTCATATTCACACGATATAAAGGAAATCGACATATACATAATGCAAAACACGCAAGAGATAGAAAACTTCAGGTGCATGTATCTGTTGTCAACAGGTTCGCCACCCACAAATGACAGCAAAGTGGACGTTTATGTTTTGGATACGTAAGTTTCATGTTACTTTTAGGAGTATATAGCTCGATTGACATCTTGGTATTTCAACTATTGAACCGATTAAATGACATTTTATGGGAAAGAAAAGCTTTTTTTTCCAATGTAAAAAGCAACAGAAAGAAAACAATAATGATGATGATGATGATGATGATAATAATGAAAATAATGGTATCTTTTGACATAACACGTCAACGTCATTTATGAAACCAGAAATGCTACTATGCATTCATCACAGACAACACGTACTCTGAACGTAGATACATATTCTATTCAAGCAGCTTTTAATGGATTGAATCAAACTACATGTACATCCATGCGTCGTTCAGAGCAGCTGTTGTTGAGCGAACTAAAAAGCACAAAAGAAACTGGTTTTAACGTTTACTTATACAGGGGAATCAATATTACGCACCAAGACTTTCGTGGTCAAGCATACTGGGTAGGTGATGAATTTCGCATCGATGAACAAAGTTACAAACGTGATGACAAGTGTCTATACCGACGTTTTTGATCTACCTACTTAGTTTCGTGCTTATCGTAGGCAGTGTACATGTTGTATTACGTACTGCAGATAGAGCAAACGTGTAGACAAAGCGAGTTTATTTTCTAGAATAATAATAAGTGAAAATATGCCGAAGTGACTCATGTCAATCTCCATCTTGTTTCTAAAACCATAACATATCAATTGACCTTAGTTTAAATAATGGTGGTAATCGTAATCCCAAAACGCGTATAGACATACAGATTTATGCCATTCAACCTGCCGTCCTGCATATAGCAAAGTGAGTTTGCTTGTACACATTAAGACTTTTGTAAGTCTGGAAGCGCCCACTCAGAATATAACAGAGATAGAGGATAAGATTACAAGTATCTTGTAATATATTCAGTACGAGCAGCAGTCCTGGCTGAAATATTGCATGGCCATGGTTATATCATTAAATTTTGAGAAACCCCTTATGGTTGATCTATTGAATAGCAAATGGGGCAGTGACAAACCCCCCCCCCCCCAAAAAAAACCCTTTACTTGTAAAGGTTAACATTTATATTTACACCTTTTGTAAGTTTTATTGTATGGTGCACACTGTCGTTGTATCCGTGTAGGGGGCGAATGTTGCAGATGATCGAAATTTTGACAATAGAGGGCATGGCACGCACGTGGCAGGTGAGTTGTTGAAGATTTTATAGCTTTTTAAATGAACCAAATGATAAATTATTTCGTTATATATATATATATATATATATATATATATATATATATATATATATATATATATATATATATATATATATATATATATATGATCTTCAAAACTGTGGTCACTAATTACTTTAATGTGAAGCAGGTGTTATCCTATGTTTCTTTTGTAACGACAACTGTGATTAAGATTTAACAGCAAAGAACATGCTCTTTATTATTTCTCCAACCTCCTTGTGTGCTTCACTTTAAGTACAAATAAGTGGGAAGGATGTTTACCTTTCAGGCATAGTCACTAGAATTTGCCGGTCATGTCGGATAATAAGTGTCAAAATACTGGATCACAAAGGAGACGGTGGCACCTTGAATGTCGTCAGAGGAATGACCTACGTCATACATATGAAGCACAAATTACGGAAACGCCAAGCAATTATGAAGTAGGTGTACACCTTAAATGATCTGTACGTGTTTACATACAAGTAGCAAATTCGGACATATAATCCTCCTTTTTAAAACTATACTTGTGTTCAGTACGGGAGGAATAAGCTGGTCACAAGCGTCGAATACCCACATGCTGTCGTTTGCATTTGCGATATAAAAGAACACTGTACCAACATTAGAACGAACCACTCGAAAATAGTGCAAGCCAAACGTACCGTAGTGGCATACTTTCCAATGAACAAAATGCAAATTGTTATGATAGATATTGTGTATTGTCGTTTCTGTTGAAATAAGAACAAACCCTTCTTTGCAGCGTGTCGATACAGGGGCCTGCAAGTGCCACAATTAACGAGCAAGCCAAGGAAGCCCATAAGACTGTAAGTACACAACATCTACATAAAGTATGTTAAGGTGACTAAGGTGATTTTCCAGAAAAACAGATGCCAGATTAGCGCAGCTGATTTAATCGCTAATCCTTATTTATAGTCATGATTCATATGAAGTTCAATTTGGTGTAAAAGCGTCCAATATGGCCTTTTTTGACTGGTCACACTGGTAGATCATAATAATGGAAGAAATGTAGCTTAAATCAAGCCCATTATTATCCTGTTTCAGGAAAAGTTGGCTATTGTGCTGATATCGATTTTTGATATGATTACCTTAGTGTCATATCACATTCATATAGTGATCGAAAGGTTTGAAAATCTGGAATTTCTAATACAGATTAATTTAGTCTATAATAGTGTAATCACTAGCATCAGCCAGATTAACGATAAAAAATTACCGAATTAAACCAACAATTGAAAAGTTAAATATATGTAGACGAATGTACAAGAGGTATGTCGACTTAAAATACATGAGAGGCAATTATCAATGTCGTTTCATACAAAAATGTCTAATGTAAATCAGAAGTACTGGAAATAATCGACCCCTTGCCTAATTTCTAAAATCAAGTCTTATAAATTCAAAAAGAAAATTCAACTGAAAATGTAATATGGGATGGGACCCTGGCTGCCCCTATTTTCTCAAATTATGCTCAGTTACCATTGCAAATCGGTATAAACGACAAAAATCAATTTTCACTAAAGCTGTGGCAACTTGAAAAGAGCAAAAAGAACCATTATCCATATCATATTTGTCTTTTTTTCTAAGGGGATCACCGTTGTAGTCGCTGCAGGTAACAGCCATATGGATGCCTGTCGGTCAACGCCGGCCTCGGAACCAACAGCGTAAGTGTCAAGGACGCTGTTGTTAAACAGCTGAACAACAAAAGTGTTTCGAAGCCATCTGATCGATAACTTGTCCTCACGCAGTACAAATAAGATGTGTGCAAGCACCATACCTGTTATATTATACCTTGGGTTCTCACTTGATTGTATAGCCTCTTCTTTGGGGACATCGAGACTTGTTTATTATTAAGAATATATCATAGCATTGATGACAATGGAATTTACCACTAATGAAGATCAACAGTTGAATCTATCTTCTGCTTTTGTGTAACAGGAAAAACAAATCTCTTTGACTCTCTTCGATTTATAATCTACTATGGAGAAAAAAGTAAGCGGTCCCACTTATTTTACATTGGGTATATTTTGGAGCGTGTGTGTGTGTGTGTGTGTGTGTGTGTGTGTGTGTGCAAAATTTGGTAATTTTATTCATACCACTGTTTTGTCTTCCCTTTGGGATGCTGATATGGTCCTGAAAAAGGACCTTTCTTTTCAAGGTGTATTCATATGGGCGCTTTAGTATCGGTTGTGGCCTCCACGCTTCTCTTTGCAGGTCTATTCCCCTTGGCATACTGTTGACTTTTTGGTTGCAGATCATGCTCATGTTAAATTCGCCCGGATTGTAATTCTGCAATCTTCTGAATTATGTCCTGCTAAATAATTTTGCACGAATGTCGAACTAAGAGCAATTGAACATTCGATACATGTAATGAAAAATTTGCAAATTACCCATACAAAACGTAAGATGGCAGATATGGAAATGTAACTTTACAATTATACTGATGTAAGTCAGCGACAGTAGCCACTTTTTTTTGTAGAATTACTGTTGGCTGCACAACTCACAATGACTCGTTTTGCTTCTTCTCTAACCGAGGACCTTGTGTCGACATATTGGCACCGGTGAGTTTTTAAGTATCAAGAGCAATGCTGTGAGGTCAGTCCAGATTTGCTTCAACCCTGGAATACATGCCGTTACTGCACAATTATTGCAGCATAAGAAGCAACATTTGAATATAAACACTAACCGTTAACTCGGACACTACCGTTATATTACAATAACACTGGGGACGATGAATGTATCACAACTTTCCTGACATTTGATTTAAACAAGGCTGCTTCTTACAACACGCCGTGCTTAGTTGACCTTGTAGATATATAGAATTATGCCACACCAAACATGAATTGAAAATTAGAAAACGTGACAGAAAGGCGTATAAGGCCACTAACACTAATGTCTGAAAATAATAACAATGTGAGCTCGAATTTAGGTTGTTGATACTTATATCATTTTCAAGTAGACAATGTAAAATCCATATTTTTTTAGTTTAAGAATACTGACTTAATTATTTGATTAATGTTTCGCCTAGAAAATTGAGTGACAACCTAAACCACAATAAGTATTAGGCTTCCAACAGATGAAAATATTGACGTCACCGTTTTGATGTGGAGAAAATTTTATATTTGCTCGGAAGCATTTTTCGATCTGAAGAACTGGCTATATCGATCATGCCTACCCGAAGTTATACCGTCCACATGTGGGACCAGACTCGTCTGTTGGTGGCTGGGTCACTTTTCAATTAGTTACTTGAGCTACTTCTTTTTCATTGATTCGTCACCACTAAAACATGTACAAACATTTTAAATCATATTTTGCGGTATTGCATCGCACTCTGAACCTCATGGCAGAGCACACCAAAAGTATCCATTGCGTTTTAAAGAATACATACATCATCGCTGTATTTTTGAGTTATCTCTGACAATTATGTGACTTAAAAACTTCAACAAAGCCCAACCAAACTTATAGAAATGTATTGGTAAATGGCGGTAAAATATGAATGTCATTCAGAAAGCTAAAACCCAAATGTATAAATAAGTAAAGTAAGCCGTTAAGCCTAATCAATGAGCTACAAAACATAACACCTCCCCCATCCAAAAACAAAAAGTCAAGCAATCAAACAAAGTAACCACTGGTGTGCTTGGGTCGAGATAAGGAAACAAATATGTGTGAATCTACTGGTGTCATTCGTCTCTTCAAAATACCTGTGTTTGAATTCGATTCCCTTCAAATTCCTAATGATACACTTGTGGTTGAAATAAATGCATTGGCTGCCTAAGGATTTCTGAGGGCAAATAGCATTCCCTCTGATATCAAGAGAGTGCAAAGCGATCTATTTGGTTCTTCTGCTAATATCCCTTTTGACATAAAAACATGAAATAATAATAATAATAATAATAATAATAATAATAATAATAATAATAATAATAATAATAATAATAATAATAATAATGATGATGATGATGATGATGATGATAATAATAATAATAATCAGCCAACTGCATTTGACAAATATACCTGATGTACCTGTGCGATGCTCACTTCACGTAAACAAAACAAAAAAAATATATAGAGTAAAACGAATGAATTAAAAAAAACCCAAGAACCAGTTTAACGTGCGCATAAAATAACTATTTGGATTGAAGTGGCTTTGTGCAATTTTACAAGAGCCACTATTGTGGCAAAAAAGTTCATAAACTGCCTATCTCTCGATTACTCTCTTTTAATCTTTCTTTCTTTCTTTCTTTCTTTCTTTCTTTCTTTCTTTCTTTCTTTCTTTCTTTCTTTCTTTCTTTCTTTCTTTCTTTTTTTTCTTTCTTTCTTTCTTTCTTTCTTTCTTTTTCTCTGTCTCTCTTTCTCTCTCTCTCTCTCTCTCTCTCTCTCTCTCTCTCTCTCTCTCTCTCTCTCTCTCTTTACATATTTAAGCCAGCCATATGCAGAAAACGGACCCACGACCGACGCAGACTTATACCTAACTGACGACTCACTTGAAATGAACATTATGAGGAGAAGACTTTGTTTGTTTGTCTCACAAAAGGCATGTATTTATCAATTATACATGAAAATTGGCATTATTTCGGAAACGTGTATTTACCTTTTCTGCCATTTACAGGGTTCAGGTATTATGAGTGCTGATGTAGGAGGATATAAGAGAAGAAGTGGTAGGTTTAAGTTTTCATAAATAACTGCATGCATCTTTTGGAAAAGAGAGCCCTGCACGCTCCACGCGAACAAAAAAAAAAGTTTATATGATCGGTTTGGCGTCTCTCTGTTTTCAAATAACCACCTTGCTTTTGTGCCGAAAACCGGGACTATGCAGGAACTATTTCAGACTATAATGTGAACATTGTTGATGTTATTATTCCCCACACCGTCAATACAAAATTTAAGATCCAACAAATATATGTTGCAATTTATGCTTCTTTGTACATGGAGATAAAAGACAACTATCAGTTACTAAGACCTACAAAAGCATAACACTGTCAATATACGTATATGGAACAAAGTACAATGAAAAAAATGGATACGATTAAAAAAAGAATTTTTTTCAACTTGCATATACCTTCCATTTAGGAAGTACGCAGCACCAAAAAGACCACATGGAAAGGAATCTGCACTCCATTGAGAGAAACCTTTGTGGGGCAACTTGATTTACCGGCAACTAAGTTGGGTTGTGTTGACAGGTTGCAAATGGTCGACTGTTGCAAACCAAGAGAGAAAAATGGGCTAGGTTGTGCTCCGTGACGTAACCTCTGATTTTCTGTGGCTTTTCAGCTACAAATATCCACGTGGTCGTTCTGTTTCCATTGAAAATGCATATCAAATGCTTGATTGCCTGCAACTTGGTTGGCAACCACCCTTGGTGCAGTTTTGCGGGTTGCGGCGACCAAGTTTGCAACATACATGAAACAAGTCAACAACGAGTGCTTAGTGCATGCACTCGTTGTTGACTTGTTTCAGATTTTCGTTGTCAGTAAATCAAGTGCACCCTGTGAGTGCAATCGGACACGAAACCAATTTAGCAATCGACAGTCACAATGATGATGGCAGTAGCACTGGGAGCGCGGCTGGTCGAGGGCGAGTCTATTCCGGCACCTGGTCGGTCTGGGGTGCTCAATGTGACCAAACATTTTGTTCATGTTGGCCAGCTTGGACAGGCCGGGGGGGGGGGGGGTTGTCTTCCATTAGCTGTGCTCTCAGTGTGGGCAACTTTCTTTAGTTATAAATTCTACATTTTAAAGACATCTTATGTTTTATACAGTATCATATTTTAATTGACACTTAGATTTATTTACAGTAATTATATTTATTCATAAGTGATATTGCTAGCTTACTTTCTCTGGTGCTATATCTTCCTTTGCCTTGAATTAATAACCCTTGAGTGGTCCACTATGGGAAATAAGCCGGGGTCTATTGATTTGGGCTTTCTAGAGCACCCATTTCAGGGGCACATGGTTCACGACTGATTTGGACTTAAAAGTTCCACAAAATACTATTCTGTGATCTCAGCTGGTGAGCACATTGCATGTTTTTGTGTATGTTTAAATAGAAACTATTTTTTAACCATGTGTATGTTATGTATGCCATGTATCTTTGAATAAAATCATATCAATCAATCAATCAATCAATCAATCAATCAATCAATCAATCAATCAATCAGTACCTTATGCTTCTGTTATTCACCGAGTTCGTGTGAAACCAAGCATATCGTTATAAACTTAAACTGTTGCGATCTTGCTTGCCGAACATATCCAAATGAAAATATTTCTGTACTCGTGGAAATCAATACTTTGGCAACTTTCACGTTGAAGTGGAAAGAAGGAAATCAATATTTTATATAAGGCAAAATTTCATTTTGAAAACATTATTTCTCACAAGTTATTTAAAAGCTTTCCACAAATTCAACCCCAATCTGCTACAGTGACTCAGCATCTTCAGGTAAACAGCTTTCAGAAAAAGACGATCGTATAGAAGTGGACTTTGCGGAATGTCCTGTTAGCATCGATCATGTGTGTTGTTTGGCCAGCCATTTGAGCTACAATAGTTTCTTAATTGGTTAGTTTACAGATAGATTTTCCAAAATAAGCTTTCCAATCGGCAAAAATACAAGTGCTTTGCATGGAGTCGGCTTGACCACAAGGATCTCAATCTTGAAAAGTAAGTTGCTTCCCGGTAGAGAGCGCCACTATTCAAGCGAGACTCGTGAGGTCCTGTGATTGTTTGGAGAAAATGGGGCTGTGCCACCTCTTATCAGTCTTAACAAGTTATTTTACAGACTTCCCATCGAGAGACGCGGCTATGTCCTGTCTTGGTCCCATCTACCACGTAGGAGAACAGGCAGTTTATATTCCTGTGGCTGCATGGTGTCTGCACAAAATTTGGAATGGCTTCGTTGTTGTATGGCTCACTAGGATCTGCATAATACGCGATTAGTCCGTAACACTCGGGATAGTCGCTTGTGATTCATCTTGTGCCCAAACATGGAATGCTTGTGCAGTTCCCTCGTAAATAGAGTTGGGAATTTTAAACTTGTCTTGGTGGTTATGAAAGAACGATTGGTATGTCAAATGTGTATTCAGAGTACTGTAAAAGGCATTTGAAAGGTCATACTCATAAGTTTATGCTGCCTTCAATAGTTGTGAAACTGCATTTGGATATTTTAAATTAATTCTGCTTTCAGGCACCTCGTTTGCTGCACCTCATGTGGTAAGAACTCGACCAATTAACCTTTCCGGAGACACCACGATGTCCCACAAAGTCGTGTCAGCGGAACCTGCTGTCTTTCGTTTGATACGTATTAGACGTCATGGTTTCTTGTCATGTGGTCATTTGGACCTACCGTTGAAAGTACAACGTGACAGAAAAACAATTAAGAAGAAAACAAAAACAAAACGACAAACAGCATAGAGGATTCCTTACAACCAATTTTGGTGCCAAATTTTTAAAGCGAGAAAAACATATCAATGATAATTACATGAATCGGTGTAATGGTATATGTTTTTTTCGAATTCGTAAAATTCGTGACAAGACGACCATCATGATACTCCCTCTAATGTATTGAATAATAGATTAAAACGTGTAAAAGCTACCATCACCTAATGCTGGTAGGCAATAGTTAACTGACACATTGAGAAATATTGGCCGAACTTGCAAGATGTTACATGCAACTGAGCTATAAACCGGACACAGCAAGAAATAATCTCGCAGAGTCTCCGCCCCGAAAGCATAAGCCTTACTGCAAGGAACATGTAGTAACTCATCATATTTTTGTGTCTCCAGACAGGTGTGATAGCGGCTCATATGGAAACGACCGGCTTTTGTAAATCCCCTCAGGAAATAGCGGATTGGCTCTACAAGACGTAAGTGAGACCTATCAGTCAGCTGAGGTAATGTGATGGGTGGTTTTGATACGTCGTCCGTCTGTCCGTCCGATCTTCGGCTGCCACAATTTACAGTTCGACTTCTCCAAAACCGTAGATCAGATCCACTTTAAACGTGGTGGGATTCTATCTTGGGTGGGTCTCTATCAAGTTTGTTCAAATGGTCACGCTCCTCTAATTTCTGTTTTTCTATGATTTTTTTTGTTCATTTTTGAAAAAAAACTTTAAAAATTTGTAAACCTTCCCTGCCTCAAAATTACACAGGGACATTTCTGGGGACGCATATACCTTTATTTGGTCAACAGGTGACGCTGCTACTTCTTCCATGTTTCTACGAATTGTGTGGTTTTGCGTTTTGCAACGTCCCCCAAACCGTTGCTCAGATTGTTCTGTAACCTGTTTTCGAAAGGGTTCAACAAGGTTGTTCCTCACCAGGTGGCGATATTCTGCATCCATGATTTTTAACGATTCTTTACAATTGGGGTACCTGTTTGGTTAATTCATGCATTTCTGTTGAGTACCATGGAAGTTAACAGGAATCCAAAGGATTTTTTTTATGGCAAAACGTTTCTAAAACTTCAGTGAAATCGCTGTGCTAGTTGCTCCAAAATTGCATAGGGATACCTCTGGGAACCCCTAGACCTGAATTTGTTCAACAGGCGGTGCTGTGATTTTTTGTATGTGTTTACGTTTTTTGTTTGGTTTCGCTGCTTTTCACTACTCCAAAACTGTTATGCAGATTGTTCTGAAACTTGCTGGAAATGTAGCTAGTGGGAGGGTAAAACAAACTTGTTCATTCGATTTTTAACGAATTTGTAAATTCGGGTACCTGTCGGTCTGTGCATGCATTCCTATTGATCACATGCAAGTCAATGGGGATAACAATGGAAATTTGCATTTTCGACTTCTCCAAAGTGACCAACCACATTCACTTTAAACCTGGTGAGGGTGTACCTGACATAGGTGTCTACTAATTTATTCAAATGGTGACGCTCCAATGATTTTAAGATTTTTTAGCAAATTTTCTTATGAATAGTTAAATAAAATCTTTTAAAAATCTCCAAAACCGCCAAGCTAATTGCTTTAAAATTGTATACAGGGGCACTTCCGAGGATCTCGAGACGTTAATTTGTTAACAGGTGGCGGTGCGCTTTTTTTTTTTGTTTTAAAGAACTTTTGTGTACTTTTACTTTTCCTGACCTTTGCAGAAAAATGTTAAGTTGGATCCTCTTCATAGTTATTCGGAATGTACATGGGCTTTATCGGCATCAAATTTGTTCACTACATGGAAGTGCTGTCATTTTCTGATTTGAAAAAAATACCGAAAGTCGGTAAAATTGATAAGGGGATATGATGATGTTAGCAACTTTGATGATGATCTTAAACAAAGACGACTTGATATCATTTAGAAATTCACAAGCCCATTTCAGTCTGTGCGTGTAAGGTTAACTGAGCACAAGAATGTCGCAATCCTGTTGTTTCATATACGGTTTGTGAACGCCATGTTTATGACTTGTATGATTGCTTCAGTCGTTGTAAATGTGTGTTGCGACGTGTGACCACCCGATTACCATTATTTTGGGTGAGATTTTGTTTTTTTATTTATTCCTGTTGATTCTCTCAAAATGGAAATGTTTGATACTATGAACCCTCACTTGCCAGCTACAAGGTATATACAATCACAATCTTTGGTATAATGACACTCTATTAGTATTTTATCCATTGTGAATATCCGCTTCTGCTATAATTATTTTTTCCATTGTGAATGTGTGCTACTTTAACTTCTTGCTCTACTATTAGTCTTATCATGCAGCTTACGGCTTTCCTGTTTTCGGTCGTTAATTGTATAAAACATTTCCTAACGCGCATGAGGGATTGGTGTTGGGGAACACCCTTTTCCAAATTGGGTTACATATAATTATTTCTGTTCGTTTGCACTATTATCAGAATATGTTTACACTAAACCCAGACTGTAAGATGGAAAATTGTACAAATATGCGAATTCTAGGACAGCTGCGAGGAACTGCAGAAAGAGTACAATAACAGAGCAATTTGATTCGAGGTTCCAATTTCTAAGCAATTAGGCCTCTGTACTTTTCATGGTTTTTATTTATCATAATTGATCGCTTTTGCTGTATACGTTTCTCGCTAAATGCACTTTTTGTTCCTTTTATAGAAGTACAGCGGGGCAGATTAAAGGGTTACCACCCAAGACACCAAACAAACTTCTATTTTATAACTGCAATGAAACAGCATAACCGACAGATCAGAGTCACTTTATTCCTCTGCTTCAATCGGCCGAACATACCAGGATACGTCTACACTTTGTTCACATAGCATGTAAATAGTATACAGATGTATTGAACAACATTTGCATGCTTTTGCTCATCTTATGGATATATGTACGCCTCATTAGAATTGAGATACTGTGTAGAACGTGGAACCTACTTAACATGGAACGTGGAACCTACTTAACGTGGAACCTACTTAACGTGGAACCTACTTAAATTTCTCTGTGAAAGTCTGACAAAAATCATCTCTACTTTCAAAGCATAAAAAAAATTGTCGCCTAATGTTATTAAAGCTATATGCATTGTTTATTAACCATATAATGGACAAAAACAGCAGCATAATGACATCAAGTTCATCATCTTACTCCGAGTATCATATATCTGATATAAAGATGTACATATCTAATAATAAAGGATAGAACAGTGCACTGATGCCAAGCAGTTGGCGTTGAAGGTCGCTTAAACAGCTGTTTTGGCGAGTGCAAAGTATAACCAAAGTGCGGATGTGATGGTGTAGATTTTTTCTGTAAATATAATTTTGGATCATTCTATTCCGCGCACAGATGAACATGTGGATTCAGAAAATTCAGAAACAGAAGGGCAAGCGCACTAAATCTCCAATGTTATATATATATATATATATCTGCCAAGGGTCTTTCTCCTCTATGAATATGAGACGTGAGACCCCTCTAAAACGGCCCATGAAGTGGCATGCTTTCTGTTTAGGGGAACAGGGAGATTATTATTAAGTTGCACTTAATGCAGTTCCTCAAACATTTTGAAAATGATTTTTCAAAGAATCAAGTAGTTCTCGTGTTTGTTACAAAGAATGAACCTATAAGTATAACCGATGACAACATATAGAATTTGAGAAATAATTTATTGTTATTTGTTATTAATTCATTAATCTATTTTTTATGATATTGTTTATTATAAATTAATAAATGTTAGGCAGGCAAAGTCCTTGTATCTGATGCACAGTTTCCACTTTATACAATTATTGTCATTTGTATAATAAATCTATTGCTGACGACAGTGGTTTGTTTATTTGTCTATTATAGGTACTACAGTGAAACATAATTACAATAAAGCTTTATGATACCTTCCAATATCAAACAGTCCTACACCCCCTACCCCCCAAAAAAGCCAAATTCGCAGAAAGTGAGACCCGCGTTTTGTATTCGCCTCTTACAGTTTATTTTGTCACAAAATTTCAAAGTATAAATGAAAAATAAAAAGTGGAATCCATTTCTTTCTGAAAATTAGGAAAATTGTACATTGACGTGGGCAATTGCTGTATAAACAAAAGACAAGTGACACAAGTGACAATCACAAACCCGTTGCTCCACCATATGTACCTTTCAATACTATATACTGTGTTGGACCCTTTTTTTAGTTATTATGTTTAATGGCCTATTTTGTGGACACCTCTGCTGAGTAGAAGTATATCCTTAATCGTATGCATGTAAAGTAAAATACTCTTCATATACCCAGACATTTTTCATGACCAATTTTTGAATCTTTTCATAATCTCTTTTTCACCTTGCAAGAACGTTTCTGTCAGTCTCCTCCCAACCCTACATGAAATTGTTTTCTGAAATGCCGACTTGCTGCTGCATATTAGATTTGGTTCCCATTTTAAGCCGAATAGGTGTAGTGATGTTTTCAGTATTTTGCTGCGGGTTATCTTTAGGTATGGCTACGCTTCATATATTGATGATGATTTAATATGCATGTGAAGTGGCAGTAAATTTTTTTATTGATATACACAAAATTTAATTTGAACTTTGTAATTGCACATTTACTGCAATGACGTTAGATGTGGTGCCTAATATTTTTGCTGTTTGTTTTCCCGATAGTATTATTCGTGGAAAGAATCTGACTAAAATACTTTCTTTCGCCACATAGAATCTAGATATGTCAATATTCCAGGCTTGGTATTTTTTATCCATAGTGAATGGAGTTTAAAAAATATATCTTTTCACAACAAGAAGCATTGTTTGTACTCACATTTATGTAGACATTATGTTTGATATTGAATCTCGAACAGAGAGATATAATTATTGTTAGAACGCTGCCAACTGAAAATTGTGTGGACCTACCTTCTTCATTTGGTGTTTTCGCAGCTGACTGACAAGTCAGGAGAACCAAATGTGGCTTGCTTACCATGCTATTTTTATCTCTGGCACAAATGATAAATTTGTATTTTGTAAGGCCTTTATAATATTTTATAAAATATATATATTTAACTTCGGCTACACATAAAAAGATAAATGTTTCACTCGAGACTATTTCAACAAACAGGAACAATTTCTATCGACATTCAACATGAAATTTTCTAATGGATATGCACGTTTCCCAAGACTTTTCACAGTTCCAAAACTTCACAAAAATCCATACAAGTTCCGATTTATTGCAGGTTCGAAATTAAGCTTAACTAAACAATTGTCTGTTTTTTTTTTTGGTCAAATGGTTTGAAAAAGATACCAGAGTTTTAGCTAAATTACTGTAATGGAATAGAAGCAACTTGTGGTGTAGAACACATTTTGGATTTTGGCCAAGTCCACAGTTTTGTTAGAAAAATTTAATGATGCAAATAATAAATTACCATACAAACAAAGTATGTCATCTTGGGATTTCCTGCTGTACACACAGCCATTCCACATGTGGATCTGAAACGATGTGTTAAAACACTTATATACAAAACATACCAGAAAAACAATTAAAAAAAATTGATCATTATATTTGCGAATGAAATTATTTAGTAATAATGTGGAAGATGGTCAGTGTGCATTTGGCAATGAAGACTTTGATAAATTGTAGAAATGTTTGATAAATAACATTTATGTAAAATTTGGAGATTGTGTCCTTAAGCAGTTCAAACAATGCATTTCATCCCCATACCCAAAACTATTAAAAATTGAAGGAAACTACAGAAAGTGACTCAGATTGTTCATACTGGGATATAATGATGTTTAATGATGATGACGAATCAAAGTTTAAACTTGATGACAAATGAGATCAGTTCCAGTTTAATATTGTTAACTACCCTCACATGGATAATAATATTCCTACTGTGCGTGGTTATGGCGTCTATGTGTCGCGGTTGATTGCATTTGGAAGAGTATATACTGATTTTGACAACTTCGAATTCTGCCATACATTTTTATGTAATAAATTGGAAAACAGCGGTATTCAAAAATGAAGTTGATTTTTTTTGGGAAATTTCGGTCAACAATGAGTCCTTATTACACAAACATAAGACGGATTTGAAAAGCTATATAAATGAGGTTGTGAGCGAGTATTAATTGTACTCAGCACTTTAATGGTATATGTATGGAGCAGGATACCTCTTAAAGGTGAGAGTTGCACGCATCAATAACTTATCGGCTTTTACGGAAATCATGTCAATAATTCATAACTGGGCTTCAGAAAACGAGATGCGAGCGTCAGCATTACAAAGTATCGATAATGACGTCGGTGGATCAGGCAGTACACAGTACCTGGTCGTTAGGTCCCTCTAGCGGCCATTTACTAAACCAGTCTAGAGGGGGGAGGCGGTACTAACTTGAACAAATAAACGAAATTATCTGCCGTATAGCCTTTCTTTTTGTGAGACACTGTTTCACAACTTTAACTATAATTATTCCCAAGATTTTTAAATCGCCATTGAACCAGTGCCGTATCCTTTGGCAGAGACGTGGTGCCTACGGAGAGTGATTGTTGGATTGTTGTGCGACAACACCAAAATGGGAGCAGACTTTGCCAACACGGCGTTTTGGGGCCCCGGGGGGTGGGTGGGAGGATAAGTGTGACTGGAAACTGCGATCTGGAAGGCCCCAAGAAGCGACCTGGTGACTGCACAGTGTGCAGATATAAGTACGGTGAGATGCAACATGCGCAGCAAATATTACACACTTTGGGATGTTTATTAAGTTTACCCTCACACCTATCAAGTTTTTCTATTCCACGGAAACCCACTTCCAGCCCCAGAAACGTGTTTGGCAGGTCCACGTTCCATCGAGGTGTTAACGATGCAAGTCGGTGAATCGTTATCATTCATTACACTCTGCCGACAACGTTTTCTGAAGCCCAGTTATGCATTATTGCCATGATTTCCATAAAAGCTGTTAAGTGTGAGACTTTGGTGTAAATAAAACTGCGAAAATTTCCCGTGGTGCCTGAAAAACGCGATGTCTGCCCCCATGTGCGCATGCGCAGTAAGGGATAACGAAGAAAATCAACTTCGTTGGATAAATACTGGTCGCATAAACAGCGTATAGGTTACCGGCAATGAAGGCAGGGCCGAACACTCTCAAACCAACTACACAAGAGGTAGTTTTAGTGTACTGAGTAACTTAAATGATGAACTGTTGGAAAGTCAATATGACACTGATAGAAATGAAGTTAGCTCTATTGTGCAAGTATCGAGTCGTAACAAAACGATTGAAGCTGAAGATAGCTATATTATCTCAAGTGTCAATGAAATAGACGAAACTGAAAATAGTTCTACCCAATTTAAAGATTTCCGCAAGAAACATCCCAAAAATATCATTATTGGTCACTTAAATGTAAATAGTGTCAGGTACAAGTTTCCTGAGATAGCGGACTTATTTAAAAATGGTTTTCTCGATATATGTGGTCTTTCTGAGACAAAGCTAGACGAAAATTTTACCAACTCACAATTTCATGTAGACAATTTTTCGTTTTACAGGAAAGATCGAAATGGAAAAGGTGGTGGTCTTTTATCCTACATAAGGTCTGACATTCCGCATAGACATAGAGCTGACTTAGAATACGCACATGATGGTATCGAATCAATGATATTTGAAGTTCATGTAAAAAAGGAAAAAATGGATGGTTGCTATAGTTTATCGGCCCCCCTCTGTCAAAACTGACCATTTGTACGATGCTATGAATCACATCACCACTGCTCTCGAGCAAGAAAGTAGAACATTTTTCATTTTAGGTGATCTCAATGTAAATCTGCTCAAGGACAATAAGGAAAAGCATGATTTTGTCAATTGTCTTGATGTGTATGACATGAGCAATGTTATTCGCTCTCCAACATGTTTCAAAGGTGAAACTCCTACTCTTATTATTGATGTCATTTTAACTAATTCTTCGAGAAGAGTCGCAGAATTCACATCTATTGACACTGGAATAAGCTACTTCGATAATATGATTCTTACAAGTACAAAAATTCAACTCCCTCGACCTGTGAATGCGGATATCAAATACCGCAGTTACAAGTCTTTCAATGAAGGAGATTTTATAGTCGATTTAGAGGTAGCCCCATTTCACGTGGCTGGGGTTTTTGATGATATTGATGACGCTGTTTGGTTCCACGACACTTTACTGAAAGAAGTAATTGACCGACACGCGCCACAAAAGAGTAAGCGTGCCAGGCCTAATCAAGCTCATTACATTAATGGGGAGCTCCGTATAGCTATTTAGGTAAAACGCACACTACGTAAACTAAGTAAGAAATACAAAAGTAAATGGGAGGCATATAGAGTTCAAAGAAACAAAGTGACATCCCTCCGTAAAAAATCTATAGAACAATATTTCAATGACCGATGTGGTCCTTCAAATAATAAACAATCTTTTTGGAATACTGTTAAACCGTTTTTGACCGACAAAAATAAAGGCGGCAAAAATGGCACGATTATCCTTATGGAAAATGATAACGTGTATAATGCTCCAGATGACATATGTGATATTTTCAATAACTTCTTCTCCTCTGTTGCTGATCAAGAGCAACAAAATGCAAACCTCCCACCAGATCATATGCATTCCCGAACAAAAGCTATCTCCGACAGAATGAAGGACAAGTCCTTAATCAAGTGAAAAAACTCAATCCCAAGAAGGCAACCGGGCCAGATGAAATTCCACCAAAATTACTCAAAGTTGGTGCTTAGGCCCTGGCCCCTTCTGTCACAAACATCATAAATATGTCAATCAAATCTGGAAAATTCCCCACTGATATGAAGCGGGCCGACGTGTACCCCATTTATAAAAAGTCTGACTCCATGAACAAATGTAATTATTGTTCAGTCAGTGTACTATCAAGTTTATCTAAAATTTTTGAAAGTCTAATGAACGATCAGATGGTTCCCTTTTTTAACGATATACTAAGTTCTCTTCTTTGTGCTTTTCGAAAAAATTACAGTTGCCAAAATCTACTCTTTAAAATCATTGAAGATTGGAAATCCGCTTTGGATAACCATGAATACGTAGGTGTGATTCTAATGGATCTATCGAAGGCTTTTGACTGCCTACCCCATGATCTACTTTTAGAGAAAGACACCCTACTAGTACAGGCACTCTCGAAAGCGAGACAAGTAGACAGGACTTCCTTATTAACAGGTAACTGCAACCGCAGCTCCAGTTCTGAGGAAAAACTATTCCTGGTCACTCGCTACAATCCAGCCCTCCCACCATTAAAGACCATTATTGACAGAAATTGGGGAACAATCATGGCTTCAAGACATGCCAGTTCCATCCAAAACAAACAGGTTATTGTTGGTTTCAGAAGAAACACAAATCTCAAGGACATTCTAACGCACTCACGTATGGAATATCCAAAAAACCCACGCACACCCCAAATCTCGGGTATCACTGAACAACATCCATGTGACACTTCTAACCGTAAATACTGCCGTATCATTGACACATCCGGCAGGGTGACCAGCACCAAAACTAAGCGTTCCTACAGAACCCCTTCGGGTGGAACATGCAGGCACAACAACCTCATATACATCATCACGTGCTTAACCTGCAACAGGCAATATGTAGGCCAAACGAAAAGGCCTCTGAGGGACAGACTCCGTGAACACTTATATTACATCACCAGAAAAGATGTAAGCCAACCCCTGGGACGGCACTTCGCACTCCCAGATCACCAAACTTGGAACCTGCAAGTCCAAATCTTGGAAGACATCTGTACTCCCCCTGACTTGCAAAAAACCTTGCAACTCAGGCTAACGAGAGAAAAGCATTGGATCCACCAACTCTGTACAACTGAGCCATTCGGCCTGAATGTCATGGGCAGATAAGCTTACTAGCTTCGTCATATAATAAATTTTTCAGTTCTCAAGCTTATCTGCCTCATTACAGGAATTTCTAACCACATGAATCAAACCTGGTTCATGCCTACGGAACCGCAAAATATCTTGGGCTATCATTTGATACCTTTTATGTAATAGGTTTAGAACTTGGAATCCCACAAGTTATTCCTTTATTACATAACATATCTTTATTACATGTGATGGAGACCTCAAATCTACCCAATCACACTCACTGACCTAAATCGGTACAGTTATCTTGCACCCCGTGACCTCAGTACCACGGATGGTTAGAAAGTTTTCAAACAACCAAATTTGGTTGGAATTTTCTTCTTACCTGTCCTCCCATACAGGTAGGCCGGTTTGATTGGACAATCGAGCAACGTTCGCACACCACACGTACCCAATTTACGTTGGAAACGTGGTGTTACGTCTAATATAAATAGTACGTGCGGTTGACCGTTACTTCAGTAGCTGATGAGCCTTGTCATAGGCGAAACCGGTCCTACTACTGATCCTCTTAGGATCCCAACTTGACTTTGCTTTTTAGCCTGGCCGAGTGAAACATACTTTTAGAGAAACTTCGATCCTATGGTCTGTCTGAACATGCTTGTAAATTATTAGGCAGTTATTTAAGTGACCGAAAGCAAAGGGTCAAGTATGGTGGCACTTTCAGTAAGTGGGCAGACTTACTAAAGGGGGTGCCACAGGGTAGTATACTTGGCCCTTTGTTGTTCAATATCTTCATCAATGATTTTCTTTATGTTATGGAAGGGCATTGTAGTCTCTATAATTATGCCGACGACAACTCCTTATCATGCCATTATTATGACTTACACAATGTAAAATTGTCTTTGGAAAATGCTGCAAATATAGGTGTCAAATGGTTTATGGAAAACCGCATGAAGGCAAATCCTGACAAATTTCAGGCTATGATTTTATGCCCACGTTTAGACTGTCAAATCGGAAACGACTTCTGTTTTGAAATTGATGGTGTTACTGTAAAACCGGAAAGATGTGTCAAATTGCTAGGAGTCTATATTGACGATAAACTTAAGTTTCATGATCACGTTTCTCATATTTGTAAGCAGGCTGCTAAACAAATAAATGTGCTGCGTAGGTTCAGTAATATCTTTACTGAATAGGAAGAGCTCCAAATCTTCAATGCATTTATCCTTTCCAACTTTAATTACTGCCTGCTCGTATTGCACCTATGTGGACTTACGTTATCTTTAAAAATGGGAAAAAACCCAAGAAAGAGCCCTAAGTTTTGTCTATAATGATCCCGTATCTGCATATCCGAATTTACTTGAAAGGGCTTAAAAAACCTTTGTATCTCAGTAGAATAAGAACACTCTCTATAGAAGTCTACAAAATGCTAAGTAACTTAAGCCCATCGTTCTTAAACGACATGTAT